>VZUI01062307.1:0-57473 GCA_013401135.1 Cettia cetti
ATTATTATTATTATTATTATTATTATTATTATTATTATTATTATTATTATTATTATTATTATTATTATTATTACCCTGAGAGCTTCTTACACTGTTTATGACGCTGACACCTTCATATCCCTTATCTCCAGTTTGTATAATGTCTGACTGGCAAAACTCATGGCTGAGCATGTGCTGTGTTGGCTCAGTTCCCAAGTCCTCCTGTTAGTCTTGGACTCAAGTTAAGGTCAGCACCAAGGGTTAACATTTGTCCCTCAATCTCTTGTTTATCTGTTTGTTCTTGTATTTCATTATGGCAAATATTCCTAGTAACTCTGCTGTCTGATGAAATAATGTTTGCTTTATGATTGTCTGAGAATAGCAAATGTGTTATGTATAATCACATTTGGGAGAATATAATTTGAGTTTAGGCAAGTAATTTTTCTCCCACAGCAGATGTATAATTCAATTAACATTAATGTTAAATCTAGATATCACTTTACCTCTGCTGCACCACACAGGTAATTACTTTCTGGTTGACTTAAATTTTTTTGTAGCTGCAGTGATGAAATTATTTTTAATTCACCTGGAGTACTAAGTTTGTTTGTAGAACTAGTGACTCCTCTGTCTGACTCTGTACATTCTAGCATTGAACTGCTTATGAAACTTGCTAGTCACATCTAATTCTGTTTGTTATTTCAATAAAGCTCTTCTCAAAAGTTAGTCTTTTAACTGACAAGATTTATTGGCGTGATACATGGATAAAAAGTCAGGGGCTCTGCCTGAGTTATTTTTAATTTTTTTTTTCTGGTATTCTTGGAAGTGCTTTCAAAATGGAGAGCTTCTTTTAAAATACCAATTGATATGTAAAAGCCACAAAATATACACTTCAAGGTAGAAACTCAGTTTATTCTCTGATAAATGGCCCTTTGGGGAAAATCAATTGCATTGCCAGGAGATAGAGTTTAATCATATCTTTCGAAAGGTCAGATGAAAATGAAAGGTCATACTAAAATTTATTCCTTCTCAGAGGATGAATATTTTGTATCTCAAACTGTCTTTGACCATACCTCTCTCTACATGTGTATACCTATATATATATTTATGTGTATATATACACACACTACCACCCCCAAGAAATGCCCTCTTCAATGATTTCTGTCAAAGCATTCTCATCTTCAGATTTATGATTAGTGACAAATTGAAGGAAATATAGATGTGCACTTGTGGAGGCATAAAAGGATGACAGATCTGGTGGGAGCTCCTATTTTTGCCTTAAAACTCCCTAAAATTCTCTTTGAGGAAGAGAAATAAGAAGGAGGAGAGAAAGTTACCTTGGGGTGGCTTTTTCATAGCAATTACAAATAATTCAAAATAAGTCCATTACCTAAGCCTGAAAGACCTAGATTCATCTAAAATTGACTCTGAGAATCCTTATTTGCAACAACCCCACATTGTACTTTGCTGTGGAATGAAATTTTGATATCTCTGTCCTTCACCATGTAATAGAACATAAGGTTGTTCTTAATTGTTGCTCTAGGGGTAGGTTTGCAGATTTCCCTCTCAAATTTAATCTGTTCTTGCATGGAAAATGAAACCAAATGCTGAAGAATGAGGGATGTTCACATTTGGGGGTGTAAAAATCTCAACACGAGAGGTTTGGGTTTAGCTTTTAAGGTCTCCAGATTCATACTGCAGAGAATTTTCTTCGGTGCAAGCATGGCTAGGTGCTATTAAATGGTCTATTAAGTAAGAAGTCAAATACTAACAACAGTAGTCGCCTGTGGCCTTGAATTTATGATTTCCTTAAAATCTATAGCTCTGTGTAGGCTTTGATGAATGTTTACCATGCTCACTGCCCCTGGGAGTGAATCCATTGACAAATTTGTGCAGAACGGAGGGGAAAGTTGCCCAACTGATGGCATTCCAGCTCTTGCAGATCTTCAGTCAAAACTCATTTGTTTTTTCTCTAGACTGCCAATTTCTTAAATTGGGAGCAGCTTCTGAGAGTTTATACACTTCATGCCTAAAGCTTGTACTTTATTGATGGGCCTTGCCTCTTCTCTGGCTTATGTTTGATAGTGGCTATCTCATCTGCTATGGACCTGTGCTAATTAAATTTATGCAAACTCTGTCCTCAGTGCCAGTGAGGCTGACACTGGAAGTCTCAAGAATTTGTGCATGAGTTTATTTGCAGAGTTAACATTTTTACTCGTGAAGAGAGCGGGGATCATTTTGAAAATGGTGTCCACAAGCAAGGTGTGCCACTTGTGCATGTTGGGTTTACAAGCTCAGCTCTTCTTGTGTGCATCCTCGTTACTATTCATCTTAGATTCTTAGCCAGGAATGCAGAATTATTTAGATCCTGTTTTCTGGCTGTTTTCTTGCCCTCCTGTGTCATTGTGCACCAAGATAAGTTGGTGTAGGAAAGACCTCACAGATCTGCCTGTCAAATCCCACCTCCCTGAGACCAGGGCAGGATGCTGTGATGCTCTGGGGATGTGAGAGATTCTGTCCACTGAAACCTCTGAGCAGAATGATAAAAATCACTTCAAATGTTTAAATTCTAATGGCTTCAGTGGTAACTCCATGTGTCCTCTTCTCAAGATTTGAAACAGGAAAGCCCTTCAGCTTTTAGAGCAATCAGCAGACCTTGTCTCTGCCCTGACTGTGCAAATGGAAGCTAAGCTGGTGTGGCAGCAAGTAGAGATTCTGAGGGGAATGGAACCCTGTTCTTTTATTGCTGCATTATTTTATTTAACATAAATATTCCCTGACTAATCAGGAGATGATTAAGGCATCCCAGATCACTGAAAACTTTTGTCATCATTATCATTTGTAGAATCTAACTGGATATAATTTCACAGAGATTTTTTTTTCCCCTTTGAATAAAAAAAGAAGCAATAAAGAACTCATCAACTAATCCAGCTAACACTTCATATTTCACTCCTAGACCATTCTGGTAATCACTTATCATGTCATGCTTCATCCTCATGTAACCTAACCCCTGGGCAAAAAGAAATAATCTATTTCAGTTTCAAAATCCTCCTGAAAGTAAGTGAACTTGATCCAAAGAATGGTGAAATAATTAAAAAGGCTTCCCTTAGCCTTGACGTGGTTTTGGATTGGACCCTTTCTGGAGAAATAAAGTATTCATCTGATGAATAGACTCTATTTTGTTATAGTGTTGAACATAAGAACTGAAATAATTTAATAGGGATTCCTAAAGATCATCAAGGGTCAAGGCATTCAGAGGTTTTGCTGGGCCAGATTTTCCCTGGAGAATTTTTAACACATTTGCAAATATCCATATGGGGAGTAGGCAGGGTTTGTTTGTTTGTTTGTTTGTTTGTTTGTTTGTGGGGTTTTATTTTTTTTCTCCCAGGTGGCATTGCTTGCTACCTTTGCTCTCTTGCAGCAGCAATTGGAAAAGCTGAATGAAAAATAAGGCTGGGTATTAAAAGGTTGGCTGGAAGCCAAGCTGAAATAAGATGGCACTTTGGGCAAACAGCACATGTTGGACACTTTAGATGTGCATTAACCACACAGGAGGAAACAGCTGCAGATGTTGAGAGGTTAATTACTGTGAGGGAAACAAACCAGCTAAGGTGGTGTCAAATTGGCCCTACCTGACTGTGTCTTATGAGCAACCGAAACACTGATATGGATTGTGGAAAGTGGTTAAGTTTATAATCAGTCTTGATAAATTATATGCTAATTATCTTAATAGTTACATTTAACCCAATGAGATTTATTAGATACATTTTGAAATTCAGTTTTATCATTGATTGTCATCAAAAGTCATGGTTTTCTGAATAAAAATATTAGTCTGTTAAAATACAAGTTCCACTTTGGTGCTTTGGCCAGTATGGGAACACTTGTCCTATTTCATGACAGGGGCACTCAGCTCCAAGCCAGATGCACCAGACGTGGCAGAATCAATGTGCTTCATTTCAGAGATGTCATCCTGCACTCTGTGACATAACTGACCCTGCAGACACCTTCACACATCCACAGTCACATCAAGAACTGCCTCACACTCAGATGCAAAGCCAGTCAGTGCCCTGTGTACATCCCTATGGAGATTATTTCCTGGTGGAGATTCTCAGAGTGCACCAGGTAAAAGATCACAGACAAGTTCCAGCTGCTCATTCTTTAATTTGCACCCTAAGGAAGAACTCCTACCCTCCTTCCATATACTAATGTAGTGGCCAGAGGATTTGTGCAGGAAATTGGAGATCTGAGTTGTCTTTCCTTGTCTGCCAGAAAGATTTAGAGCTGTGGCTTCTCAGGACAGAGCTACATTAAGTACAATTGGTGTGATATTTTGAAAGAAAAATGTGTGCTTCTGTCCATAGGGCAGAAAAGGAAGAGCTTCCAAGGAGAAGATGTAATTCCTCACAGCACTGAGTAAAGGCTTCCCTCTCCTGTCTCTTACCCTCTATGCAATCACTTCTGTCAAAAGCTTTTCTTGATTTGCTAGAATGCAGCAGTAAGTATCCAGCTCTTGGATTTTGGATGTTGCTCAAGGAGTTTAATTCTCACCTCAGTGCCTAACAGGATTTACTACACTTAGTCTAAGCCCCTACAACAGAAATAAAACTGCAACCAGCTCAGGTGACTTGAATCTGTTACCAGATCTGCAATTAGTAGATTTGCAGCAATTAGTAAAGGAGGAAGTTTCTCAGATTGCTGTGTACATGATGCATACCCTGATGGTTACAAGGAGCTAAGATGACCCGTGCTTGCCAGACCACTGTTGATGCTCCCTGCAGCTGATTTTGCACCGTGTGTGCTGGAGATTGTAGGACAAGGCTCTGCTCCTGCCCCATATCTGTCCCTCCTGTGAGCCCTCAGAGCCAGCTGACCTTTCCCATCCATGGGTGGCAGGCATCCAGCTGTCCATCTCAGAGGCAGGCTCTGTTTGATGTGACACCGAGAGAATCTTAATCCCAGAGGATGAGTCTTTGCTTACTGTTGTCTCAACAAAAGCTTAGCAAGGGCTAGAGATTTATAACTGGACTGCACTGCTGACTTCATCAGGGAAGATGCATGAAGCTCTTGCAAGCTGTAATCTATGTGCAGTAAAACCAAGCCACCAGGAATTTGCTTTTTTTCAGAGCATGGGAGCCTCTGATTGAAAGATTCAGTGTGCCTGATACATTCATGAAAAATAAACCAGATTGGGAAACTACTTTTTGAGATTCCAATAGCAAAATGGAAGGGTAACAAGAAGTCAGATTTTTCTTTGCCTTAACTGTAATTCTCCAGGATAAATGCTTGGATTTTTACATGCAGGTCCTTAACCTCAGGTCATTGCATTCCTGCTGAGGAAACACATACTATCTCAGTGTTAGGTTAATGGAACTATGAGCTTTTTGAAGCATGAATAGCATTTGCTGTTATCTGGCTGAAGTGTACTGTCCAGACAGATTTTTCTTGTGGTTAACCATCCTCCACTAAATAAAACACATTTTGACGTGCCTATGTACTGTTTTGTGTTAATAACTCTATAATCACTTTGTTGAAAATAACTCTGTAACAAACCCCTCAAAGTTCTGTTTCCTGTCAGCCAGTGAAATCATCTAATTTTATGATAATTTAAGATATTCTACCACACATACTTCCCCTTCATCAAGGTTTAATTCTGTTAGGCTCCATTTACATGTACCTAATCTGACTAATTAGACAGGATGTCCTAATAGTCAAACTTGTGCAGAACTCAGGGGATAATTTAGGTCTGCAAAAAAGCTGTTATATCTCAATTTGTGATTCATTACAACACAGGAATTTTGAAATCTTGCTTAATATCCCCTTCTTATCTTTGCACCACAGATAACAAAATTAATCAAAGAGGGTTTTTTTTTTTTTGTATCACTAGTAAGTATATTCTCTGTATTTCCTCTTTTGTGTCTTCTTTAGGTCTTGCATTTTGCACGTCTGATGGCACTGCCAAGATTCTGACACAGAGGTACCTTGGGGTTTTCATGATGAAGTGGAAAGAAATTAAGAACTGCTGGAAATCTGAGAAAGAAAATGCAGCACAACTGGAAAGCGTTGCCAGGTCAGGCTGCTGAAGGGTGATCCCACACGTGGGTGGAGGCAAGGGAAAGAAGATTGTTGCTTTGAGGGTGTCTGTGACAAAACTTTAGGTCCCCTGGCTTCAGGGCAGAGGGTGGTGAGAAAATAATTAGGAGTGGAAATGACAGTTGGCAGCAGAAAAAGAACACTTTAGTAAGGGATAAAAGAAAAAGAAAATCCTGAAACCATGCACAGGGTCCAGGAGAACTCTGTGGGGGGAACCAACCAAAGGCCCAGAACTGAGGAGAACAGGACAATATACAGGGTAAATCTGAGGGTAAGGGTCCAGACAGAAACTCAAACTGGGAACAAAACCGTATTTGTACAATGTAACTGACCAATCATAAAAACATAACCTTATATGGAACAGCTTCATTAACATGCAAACTCCCATGAACCTTTGCTGCTCGCCACAGCTAGAAAGGGGTTTCCCATGGCCTTAGGTTTAGAGTTGCTTCAGCTTGGCCAGCTCCCACAGCAGCTGTTAAATTTGCTGTTGTATTTCTGCCTGAACCAGTGAAAGCAGCCTGCCTGTTCAAAGCGAGGTGCTCAGCACTGCAAAACCTGGTGGAACGTTTTCCTCAGGTGAGGCACTGCAGGGGGAAGTCACTGCCCTTTGTGGAGGAAGGTATGGAGAGGTTGAAAGCCATTTCAAAAGCACAGAGGTGGTTGCTCTGGTGGACTTCACTGGCACTTGTGCTCAGTGTCCTTTGTGTCAATCCCAGGTTGCCAGGAGGATTTTTGGGACACCAGCTGTGTGATGTGGCCTGATCAGCCACACAGGTACAGCTCATGTGTTTGTGGCAATATAAAAACAGGAGCTGGCAGAATAAAAGAAACATGTAGGAAAGATATTTCACTCGAGCAGATACGGATATAGCATTGCTGCGCTTCGCTGCTCAGCATGTAAAACATCTGTTAAATTCCTTTGTTTTCTGTGTCCTTGTTGACATTCTCAGAATTCTATTAGGCAAGTGTATGCTAGTAAAATGTTCCTTTTTGATACTGTATACTGTAATTCAGTGCTTTCATTTGTTTTAGCAGTAGACATAAGATAATAATTTTGTAATGTGATGTCCTCCAGTAGTCCTCTGCTGAAATCTAAGCTACTGTGCTGAGGGGCTGAATACAAGAGGTAATTTTCAGATAGATACATCCCAGTAAAACTTTTCTGCATGTACAATAGATGTTTTCCAGACTTGTAACCTCTAAACTTAGTCATATTTCAAAATGGATAGATCAGTTATTTCTACTTTTTTATATATTGCTGCATGTGAAAATCTCTAAGTAAAATGGAGCCATCACTTTAAGCTTCACTAGCCTGTAAAAAGAACTAAGCAGTTCTGGCATTTTGATGTGTTCATTGATTTAATTTAGTTGTAACTGTATTTTGGTGCTCTGGGGTAATTTTGAAAATTAAAGTGAGAAGTTCATGATATTTTATAATAGAATAAGGGAATTTTTAATTATTATTACTATTATTATTGTAGGAACAGGGAAAGATTGCTAAGGTTGCTACTATTCTTTTTACAAAATGAAGGCCAAGTGATAAAAAGGTGTTGAATAGATAGCTTAGGAAATAGGGAGCCTTTTCCAGAGCTGAGATTATACTGCCACATGACAGCCATTTCACATTGCTGAACTCTGTTCCCTCACCACAAATCACATCAATAAAGCAACTTCCATTTAACAGGCTTCCTGAAAGCAAGAAAGTGGTTATTGGACAAAAACTACATTTCTGTTTCCTAATTATTTACACAGCATGTATATGTCTGTGTGTTTGGTCTGGTGTTTTTCACTTTTTGAAGGATCCATGTTGAAAGAGCCATTATTTTTTGCAGTGAGCAGAATCTGAGCAGAGTGGATATCTTCATGTCTGAGAAACTGAAATAACTTTGAAATCTCAGAACTTGAGTGGCACTGTGACACTGCAAGATCACGGGAAGCTTCTGAAGGTACCAGGATAAAAGATAGCTCTGGGACACTCCCTATGGTAAAAAAGAAGGGAACTTCTGTACCTGATGTGCAGAATGTACCTCAAGTGCCCAGGCTCAGAGCCTGACCCCCTTGAGCAAAGTCTCAGCCAAAAGTGTAGTTTATACAGTACTTTGAATATTCTATTGGCTTTCATGGATAGACAGTGGGTGAAAAAGAGGTGAGGAAAGAAAGAAAATACTTTCTTTTATTTGTTTCTTGTGTAGCAGCTTCCTGCTTTGACTTTTCACCAGGATTAATGCAACTAAACATGATCATTTTACCACTTGGTTCTCCACATGATTTTGTGTATGATCAGCAGAAGTTTTTTTTTTCTTTCTTTTTATTCTTTAGCTTTGATCTTTTATGATCAAAACCAGAAAAGATAAGTGCATAGAAGATGCATTGCTCACAGGATCAGAAGTGCATGAAATTGGGAATAATCCTTTAGCCAAGAGTTACTTCAAACAAATTGTGTGTGGCAGGTAAAACTGAGTCAAAAGGGGAATGCATGTGACCCCATTTTGGGTCCAAACCTTCACAGAAGCAGAGAATGGCAGAAATGCTGCCAGCCATGGAAATTGATACTCACAGAAATGACAAATGCCACACGAATGGAGGAAAAATGTTTCCTGGGCGCAAATAGAAACAGAAAATATAAACTGTAAAAGATGTATTGAATGAAGCATTCACTGTGGAGTAATTGTCCAGTGCTGCTGTGACTGCTGGCTGTCTTTGTAACTTCAGACTATTTCTGTTAAGCTTGCAGATAGATAGAGACAATATCTATAGGGTTGGTAAGCTTGCTATCACATAAGATTTTCTGATGTGGACTAAATGTCAACAAGATAAGCGTATTCAGTTTATTTCCAATTTCAAAGTTTGATAAAGACAACCAAATCAAGAAAGCAACCAACAGAGATGTAGTCAAAAGTTTTTCATCTTAGCTCAAGAAAAAATGCAAAGCACAAAATTCAAAAGGGAGAAATATTTATGAATGTTTATGAAATGGTGGTCGTGTTTAAATTCCTTGTTCTCACAGTAAGTACTTTGCATGTCTCCATAAATTTGAGAATGCCCTTACAGAGCTGATGGCTAAAAGAGATTTGCACCAAAAGCTCTGGATTTATGATTACCAAGTGCTGAACCCAGCAGCACTGAAAGATTTGCCGTTGTAGTTTGACTTGAATGGTTATGTCAGTTCCCATCAATACTTGTGCAGAGTGAGCTTCAACATGAACCAGAAGGAAGAGCATTTTTTATTGGGGCTGTCTGAAACATTCTTGTGGAGGAGGCAAGAAAGAACAGCTGTTGCCTTTTCTAGAGAACTTCTGTTCTCTGCATCCATGTCATGGGACAAGGAATTCCTCTGGATTTGCTTCCTGGAGCATAAGCAGTGGCACAGAGGCAGAGGGGAATAGGGCAGGAATGGGGGAAGGAATTGGCAGGCACCTTGGCTCTCTCTCTGCCAGAACACTGACAATGAGAGAGGAATAAAATCACCTCTTTCTCAGCTGCTTTTCCCAGAAAAAAAGCAGAGGCATTTCCCCCAAAAAAGCAGACACAATCAGGTGTGTCAGCTCCATCCTTTGGAAAAAGACTCCTGAAGGTGTTGGATGTTTCTGTTATCTGCTGGTGTGTACATCTGCATGAGATCCTTGTTTCCATCCTAGTGCACACAGATCAGATTGCAGTTGTAACCTAACCAGTATGGAATGAGTGTGGAATAGAATCAGAGAATGGCTTGGGTTGGGAGGGACCTCAAAGATCATCCAGTCCCCCTGCTATGTACAGAGACACCTTCCTTAGACCAGGTTTCTCCAAGCCTCATCCTGTCCTTGAACACTTCCAGGGATGGAGCAGCCACAACTGCTCAGGGAAATTTGTGCAAGGTCCTCACAACCCTCACAGGAAAGAATTTCTTCCTAATATCCAATCTAAACTTGCCCTCTGAGGGGTTTAAACCATTCCACCTTGTCCTGTCACTACGTGTTCTGGTAAATAGTCTCTGTCCATCCTTCCTGCAGGTGGTGAAGGCAGCAATTGGGGCACCCCTGATCCCCTCCATGGTCTCTGGACTGGCTGTGCTGTGGCCCCAGAGCTGGATGCTGCACTGCAGGTGGGGGCTCATGACTCTGGAGGGGCAGAATGCCCTCCCTCCCTGCTGTTTTGCTGCAGCCCAGGACACATTTGGGGTTTTCAGGGCTGTGAGTGCCCATGGCTGGGTCATGTCCAGCCTCTCATCCACCAGCATCCCCCAGCCCTTTTCTGCAGGGCTGCTCTGGATCTGTTCCTCTCCCAGCCCGGTTTTACTCTGCCAATCTGAGTTTAGCTCTGTCCTATTGCCCCAGTCTCTGGCAATCAGCATGGTTACTTTATATTTTGGATAATCAGTACCCTTAAAAGCCACGCAGTAATTTTCTCTAGTTGTTCTGAGCCATACAAGCTGGATGAAACAGTGGCTCCAGCAAGCTGCCCTTGGACAGCAGCTGAGATGAGACTGATGTATGTCTGTGTGTCTGATCACCAGGGCCTAGACCCTGGAAAAGGATCCTCAGAGCATTGCAGAGCATGAAAACTTCTGTGAATTCGTATTAAGATATCATTTACCACTTTGCTACTCACTGCTGAGCAAAATGAAAAGCCTAGCAACAAATTTCAACTGATTTCAAAAAGGCACAGCTCCAGTTTTCCTCTGAAGTGTTTTACTGACTCTCTACCAGCGTAGGCCTACTGATTCTTTACTGGCATTCACCCAATTAGCATGCAGAAATTAACACTAATTAGAGAGCTCCAGGAGCCTGATCTTGCTGTTGTTCACAGAGCAGTCTCTATTGCATTTAGGCAATGCTACAAGGGGTTCATGTGGAGCTGAAAATGCCTCCCAGCTGCAGCAATGTGCGAGTCAAAGGTAGCTGCTCTGTGTGCAACACCTAGCTCTGTGGAACGTGCATTTGGCTGGACAAGCACATCAGTGAATTTCCAGGGACTGATGCAATGTTTGTAAAGGGCTGTGAATAATGGAACTTCATGGGGAGAACACTGAGGTGGAAGATGGGACAAATCTGGATGCAGTCCAAAGCTCTGGCTCCAATATATGTGCTGAACCCTAGGCAAGAGATCATGTCCCCCATATGTCTCAGTTTGCACATGCCAACTTCTGCTTTTGAAGAGCTTAGAGAAGCATTTAACTGCATAAGGAGTAGATATTTTTTTATTTTGGAATATGGCAAACACATGATGCTTTGTATAATTTGAGCTACGGACTTGAACTATAAGTTTGGTTGGGGTTTTTTTGTTTTTGTTTTTGTTTTTTTTTTATAGTTTTGTTTGGGTTTTGGTTTGCCTGTGGATTTTGTGGAATTTTTTTTTTGTAATTTATAGTTTTGGGGGTTTTTTAATTCTTATGGCTAATATCTAAAAACGCAATTTTTTTAAACTTAGTATCATCTTAACAATGGTCTTTTTCTTTTCATTATGTATGGCTCCCATATTAGAGATTTTTTATTTTTCTTTCTTTAAGTTGGAAATGACCTAGTTTAATTAGAGAGGGAACTTAGAGAGAAAGCCTATCTCAGAGCAAAGTGATTAAATTATTTGGATTCCTCACATGTGTTCTGCCCTTTAGAAGGAGTGTGCACTGTATTAATAAAGACCAGGATTCCAGAACATGCTATAAAGATCTTTTCTTCCCCACAAAGTCCTTCATGAAAATGTCTGAACCCACTCTACGGCCAGGAAGGATGGTTTAGGTGTAATTATTTCAACCTTAGTTGCTTTGACAGAAGAATAACACGTGATGTCCCTTGTCTTTAGTACATGTAGTGCTTTGATGCTTTTTTACAAGTGCTGAAGAACATTTTGTGTTCCTCAGTGGTGCCAGTGTGTACCTGCTGCTTCTTCCCACCTGAGCAACAATAAATCAGTCATCTGAAATGTCACCAGTGGGTGGATCAGTAGGTGTTCAGGAAGAGTTCATGTCCTTGCAGGTGTGAGAGCTGCAAAGGAAAGCTCCTCACTGCAGGAGGGGTTCAGCACTGGAACAGCCTGCTCAGGGACAGGGCACTTCAGGGGCACCCAGGCTGCTGAGGGGCTGGGAGCACAAACCCTGTGAGGAGCAGCTGAGGGAGCTGGGGTGTTCACCCTGGAGAAAAGGAGACTCAGGGGTGCCCTCATCACTCTCCACAGCTCCCTGAGAGGTGGCTGTGCCCAGGTGGGGTTGGGCTCTTTCTCCAGGCAGCTCTGGCAGAAGGAGAGGACGCAGCCTCAAGGTGTGCCAAGGGAAATGTAGGTTGGATATTAGGAAAAGTTTTTTACAAAAAGAATAATAAAGTACTGGAATGGTCTGCCCAGGAGGTGGTGGAGTCTCCATCCCTGGATGTGTTTAAAACAGCCTGGATGTGGCGCTGGGCCAGGGTTTAGTTGAGGTGTTGGGGCTGGGTTGGACTCGATGACCTTGGAGCTCCCTTCCAACCTGGTGATTCTGTGAATTCTGTAAAAGTTCTGGTTTGGTGGATGTGGCTCTTCAGTCAAAGGATGAACTTGAAGATGTTGAAAATCTTTTCCAGCCTTAAGGACTCCACAGCTTTTATTCCATGTGCTTGCCCCATTCTTGTCCTCTTTTCTTGCAGTCTCAGGGAGCCACTGTTGAGGTGGGGGGACTGAGACAAATCCTGCAGTGAGGCTGTTGTTCTCCAGGGAGGGTTCAGAGAGCCCTGTCCTCGTGCTGCTGGTTCCCAGTGCTCTGGGAGCCCCCAGCCCCGTGTGTGGCTGTGGCTGTGGCTGAGCCAACAAGCTGTGCTGAGTGCACAGGGCCTTGAGCAGGCAGTGGGCAGGCAGCCACGCTGGCCTGGCTGTGCAGCTTCCAGCCTGGAGCTGGCTTCTCATCCACCAGGCTGGGCACTGGCAGAGCTAACCCTGGACTGCCTGCACCTTTCATCTGCATTCCTCGTCTTTGGGCAGGCTGGGGAAGGCAGTAATGGATCAACAATGCTCGGTGTGCATTTGGAAGGGGCATTTTCTGAACATGATGCATGGGAAATTCTTATTTCCTCCATCTCCTCATTTTCAAAATAAAAAAAAAAAAAACACAACAAAACCCAAAAATGCAAGAAGGAGGTTCTGCATTGTGAGGTTTTTATCTTCTTTTCTTCGTGTTAGAGCTGGGATTAATACACAGGAGTCACAGCTTTGTGTTCAGACCCAGTATTTATTAATTCTCATTTATATTACAATCTCACGAATCATGAGCTCTAACTAACAGGGTAGAAAGTGGAGGTGTCTTTAACTCTTTATAAGGCTATCTAAGTATAAACTATCTAATAATGAGATGACACCTATATTATTTATACTTTTAATTCAGTAATAGACCACACAAGGTCCACAATGCCAATTTCACCCAATTAAAAAGAAAACAACAAAACTACCCAAAACCAAGAAGAAAAAAGTGGAGAAGAAAGAATTAGACAATGCCTTAAATCCTCCATATTGCTACATGTATATTACTATATACCAAAATCTCAAAATCTAAGTTTCTAGAATTCCAACACTGCATAATCCTGAAAACTCATGTAAATACATGAAGTTGTTTTCTGTTTATCCATGAGACATCTGATATGCCAGATCTATATAAAGAGAAATTGTTACAACAGAAGAGTTGCTTATTATGATCTAAGGGAATGAACGGAGTTAAAAATAAAGATACAAATTAAAATGCAATATGGTTGAAAAATGATGGGCATGTTTTGGCACATAAACGCTTCATCAGTTTGGATAGCTGCTGCTTTTTCAGATTTGGCGATAACTTTTGTGCCTGGAAATGTCTGTGTTTCTGAAGGAATATCAGCTGGTCCAAGATGAAATTGAAGTACAAGAATATTCAAAACTTTTAGTGCAGAATAAGCCTGTCTTCACAGACACAATGACAGCTTGTTTCAAGTTGGATACAGCTGGCTGGGGTATTAGACTTCAAGGCCAAGCCAAACAAGCATATTTTGAATACTGGGATGGAATTTGTTAGTTTGGACTGCAGAATGAGGTAAAGCATAACCCACTGAAATTTTGCCTCTTTCCCCTACTGTCTGGTGAAAGATAAACCAGTTCCATTCCAATCTGAACATAAGGATGTGCAGATTTAGGTGAGTACTTCTGTCTTGAAACTGGTGGTATTCCAATTTGCATCAGCTGGGCTCAGCTGTGGTCTTACACATTCTTTTATATTCAGCTTTTCTATTCACTGGATTCCTTACAGGAATGTGTTTTACAGAAGTTTTCAAGAAGAAAAAGAACCAAGCACCTGAATTTTCACCCACCCTTGATAGAGACAAGGTACATCAATATGTGAACTGAACCTGTGCACTTCCCTCATCCTGCACCCACTTGTGAAGTGATCTGACAGCATGGCCTGACATTCCTGTGTGGGAGTGAAAAATTTGGTGTAATGGAACAGAACTGATAGGGCAATATCCTTCAAATTCTTCATATCCATCGGATTGGTGTGAATTAATGTGGTATCACAAAACAACACCCTGTAGATTGACCTGGGAGACATCACTGGGGGAAGTTCAGCCCTGTTTAAATTCACCAATTCCTGTGATATCTTCAACAAATATAAATGTGGAAGGTCCAAGCCACACTTGCTTGTTTCTGGGATTTGGATCATGGATTGCTCTAATCATGAGGGTTTTTTTTTCTTAAATCACGTCTGTTAGAAACGTTGCTTAGTTTTCAAAGTTGTCCTTGTTAAACAGAGAATATATGTGTATGAAATAGTTAATTAACACAGATAACCCTCTGCCTACATGCAATAACCTTCCAATGAATGGATGGAAAAAGTGACTGCTTGTTTGTCTATGAGAAATTACTGTGGACAATTTTTCTCCTGAAAATCCACCTTTCACATGAAGGATGAATTTTTGTGGTCACACTGGCAGGAGTTTGGCTGTTACAAACTTTTCATGAGGATAGTGAAACTGTCAAAGAGGCACAAAAGGCCTAGAATTTTAGTATTGCATAGAATACCTGGTGATTTTCATGGTGAAGGCTCTGGGGTCTGAAGGCACCAAGGGCTGCAGCCCCCTGCCCACCTGCCAGTGGGGATCATCTCTGCTTTGATGCTTTAGGTTTAGTTTGGTTTTAAATGCTTGAATGTTCAAGGAGATCTTGAACTTAATTTAACAAGGCACCAGTCTGTGATTTATTTCTTCTAGAACATGAGATTATTGCTTGAAATTTGGAATGTTTGTGTGGATTTTCATTTCTTCTTGACCTATGTAAAATCCCAATCCGTCACCCAGAGGGGAAAAGTTCCTTTCCTAGTTGGAACTGCATGTTGACATCAATTAAGCAGGATGAGGACCTTTAACCAGACCTCTGTGAAGGTGAGTATAATGAATATTCATTCTAACCTTCAAAGATGTGAGTGGGAAGACCCTTAAAGATGTTGCAGTCAGCTGTGTCATCCATAATTTTTCAGAACAACATTGCATGGATCACAGTTAAATTCATTGCTATTCTCTGTCCTATCTCTCAAAGTCTCCAGTTACAGATACCTACAGTTAGATTGCACTCCTCCTGCAATAATTAGTTTTTCTTTTAAGGGCCATGTATTACCCTTCAGGTTTAAATTGCATGAGGATGGCTGCAATCCCTCTAATGATTGATATCATGCTCCTTACAGTTGCAGTGGGTTAATAAAGAGTAACATGAGCAAATATAAGCCATGGTTATAAACAGAGAGTGTATTACAAGCTCACCTTCAAGCAATCAACAGGGCACTAAGGAGAAAATATTCACTAGGCTGTGCCCTAAGCTGATCTAGGCTGGCTTTTCCTTATTTTACAGTTGTAATTTATTCTGCAAATTGTGTCCTTTGGCTAGCAAAAAGCAGTGTGAGAGAGGAGGGGAAGTGTCTGCCACGGTTCCCTTGTGATCCCTGCTTGGATCTGTTTGTCAGGATGGCAGAGTGCAGACAGAGCTCAGGCTCTTCTGCACATGGGGAGATAAACTGAGCATCTGCAGGATTTGCACTGAGATAGATGTCACAAGTTGCCTGACAGAATTTCATCTGCTTTGGAACAGATAATTGTAACTGTGAGACAATTTAGAAGCTTCTGTGATGGCAGATAAGGAAGAGTTAATGGAATGACCACTTTTTCCATGGAATGACCCCTTTTTCCCTTCACCTTCATTGCTTCTCTCAGTGTGATTATAAAGCTAATTAGTGGCAGC
The DNA here is from genome assembly GCA_013401135.1 of Cettia cetti. Classification (NCBI taxonomy): domain Eukaryota; kingdom Metazoa; phylum Chordata; class Aves; order Passeriformes; family Sylviidae; genus Cettia; species Cettia cetti. The sequence continues at coordinate 16,264 of VZUI01062307.1, forward strand.
TTTCCTAAAAGACAGCAGCCACAAAGGGACAGCCTGCCACTTGGCCAGGGAAATATTTCAGGAGAAGAATAGAGCCACATATTGTCTTTTTTTTTTTTTTTTTTTTTTTTTTTTTTTTTTTTTTTTTTTTTTTTTTTTTTTTCCTGCGAGAGATGATGCAAGGCAGAAGAATTAAGAGCAGCATTTGGCTGCCTGTCCCAGACCCCTTAGACTTGCCCCTGCTGAGAATCCCGGGTTTGGATTGTCTCCTTCTCCCTGCAGGGATGGAGGCAACAATCCCAACACGAAAGAATCAATCACATGGTAAAAAAAAGAAAAACAAACAAACAAAAAAACACCAAAACAAACAAACAAACAAACAAAAAAAAACACCAAAACCCAAACCAAACCAAAAAAACCCCAAAAATCCCAAAAAACAAAACAAACAAACAAACAAACAAACAACAACAAAAAAAAAAAAACAAAAAAACAAAAACCCCAAAACCCACACAAAACAAACAAAAAACCACAAACAAGCAAAACGCCCCCAAACTGAGAAGTGTTCATAGGAATAGAGGCTTCCTTGATCGATTTGTTATTTTTTAAACCCAGGATTAGGGCTATGGCAGGGAGAGCGGTGAGGGTTCGGACGTGCGGGCGCTCTGCGGACACCAGAGGGCGGGACGGCCCCGGCTGCGCGAATCCGGGATGCGATTCCAGCTTTTCCATGGAATTCCAGCAGAGCCGAGGCATCCCGCGAGATGCCTCGAGACGAAACGCTCTGTGACGACTGTGGTGCCAAAAGTGTGCCTTAAAAACTTTTTTTTTCTTTTTTTTTCTTTTTTTTTCTTTTTTTTTTTTTTTTAATACTAAAATTGGAAGCATCCTCTCGTATCTCGCCACCTGGGTGGGACTAAAAGCCCGGAGAGCTCATCTGAGCACCTAAAATTGTTTTGCAGCCTGGCTTCCCTCCCTCGTTCTTCGAGGCAGAACGGAGCTGTGCAGTGTTGGCAGTGCTTATGATGATAGAATAAACTGATTTTAAGAAGTTTCTTAAGTAGATGCTAATAATAAATATCACGGCGTTGTTCTCCAGTCTTGTGGTATATCTGCTGAAGTGAGAAATCCTTTCACATTATTGTCAGGATGCAGCTTTCCATGCAAAATCAATTCTGATGCTAACACCAGCTTTTAGCTGCTCTCAAAAGGCTGTTTCATTGTGTTTGTGAAGTCAACCCCTTATTGCTTGTCTGTAGAAATTCATACACAATATGCTGGATCGTTTGCAGATAAATATCTCAGTGTACATCATTGCATCTCTTATTATGGAAATTGCTGTGATCATTTAGATGAAATAGATTTGGGACTCTCTAGTTAGCAACACAGTTTCTGCAGAATAAATGAAAGAATAATATTGATAGGTAAATTTGGTTCAGGAAAATGAGAAGAATAGTGTAAAACCTAATAAAGCAAGGCTGTTCAATTAAAAAGCTAATAGTAAAGCTATTATGGGGGAAAAAACCCTGTAATATCTTTACCATTAACCCCATAATAGCATTACATAGCTACTTATGGGGAAAAAAACCCCACAAAATAAATTGAAGGAAATGTCAACAGTTAATCTGACATGCAAATCAAGTAATAAATGGGTTGAAAGGATTTTTGTTACCTATCTTGGTCTAAAGAAGCAAGTACACAATTGTAAGTGACCACAGTTTAACCCATTTGCAGTTCACTGTTCAGTGAGTTTTTTTAAGATAAGCAATTTGAGTTGTAAAAGCAGAACGAGATAAATGTGACACTGCTTGCCTTAGTGATATCTGAAGCATAAAATGTCTATCTTCAACCTATAACCTCTTAAAAATAGAGCTAATGTACGTGAGCATGGTGCCATTCATTAGCATGTCAATGGTGATTCTCTTACACGGTGCCATTAAATTACTGTGGTGATAATTGAGACATTAAAAAAAGACAGATGCTAGGTCTGTTTCTAGGCTCTTATAACCCTTTAGCAATTAAATTTCAGTGAGCTAACATAACAAAGCCAGAGCAAAAATTAACAATTGGGAATATTTTTCTGTGATATTGCCCACTCTAACTGAATTATTGTTTTTTAAGGGGCCAAATTTTCGCTGCTTGATTGGTGTGATTTCAGGACAGTGAAATGGGCTGAAGGGTGGCCTGGAGGGGCTGCTCAGGATTCTCATAACGGGGATGAATGGGACATGGATGGGAGAAGTTGTTAGAGGCTGTAGATTCAGTTTATTCTCTGCCTGCAGAGCCTGGGGAGCTGGAGAAGGTGCCAGGGCCAAGCCTGCAGTGTACAGAGCAGGCTGAAAGCAAAGAGGAGCAGAGTGAGGAGCAGAGGCAGGGCCACGGGGGAGAGAGCAGAGGCTCCCAGTCGGTGCCACTGTGGGGATTGCTGAGGCCATGCTGTCTGCCAGCAGTGACACCCGTGGCTGCCAACACAGAGGGGTCCCTGCTGGGGAAAAGCTGCTCCATCACATCCTGCACCTGTGGGAGCGGGGCAGGATGTGACAGACAAAAAAATCCCACTGCCAAAGCAAAGCAAACAGATGTCAATCCCACTGACCCTCTGGAATCTGAACATTTTAGAGTAATTTCACAAATTCTTGCTTTCATAATTCATTGACAGTTTTGTTTTTTGGTTTGTTTTTTTTTTTTTTTCCCTCTGCTTCTGGCTGTCCACATTGTGACATAATAACAATTTTTTTCTATATTTATTAACGTCAAGGACAGGGGCTACAAAGTACTGAGTGAAACACCTTGTTTTCTCAGCCAGTAATTGCCTTGTAATGAAGCAGTTTGATAGAGTGACACAGAGCCACTGAATGCTGTAGAGCAAATATGGCATTGTCAGGAGCCCTGGCTGCAGCTAAAACCTCCTGCTGGAGATGCTGCTGGCCCCAGGCATCTCTGCTGGCTTCAAATCCTCTCCCAAATGGAAATCTAAATGCTGGGTATTTTGTTCAGAGCCCTGGAAACCAAGCAGCACAGCGTGCAGTGCAGCACATCCCTGTGTTCCTGAGACAGCTTCTCATGTAAATCCTCCTGTCAAACCTTGGGGCAGGAATTGCAGCTTGGAGAAAACTTGCCTGTGTCTGAATGGCAAAGAAAATTATAGGGAATGTCCTGGTTCCTCCTCAGTCCTGTTGGATTCTGGAGCACCAGCTGCACTTGCTGAGGTCTAAACTAAACTGGGATAAACTTTTTGCTTCCCTATGACCTTGCAGGGTCATAAGGATGGTAAATTCCAGGAACTTTCCAGGGAAATGGGCAGAGGAGGACTGAAGCAAGAGGCACCAAGTTCTCTTTTTCAATCCCCTTTCATCCCAGGGAATCTAAATGCTGAAGTTAGCTTTTTGGAGGCTCTAAATGCCACTGCATGTGAGGGCTCCCCATTCATGCACTGGGAAAAGCTGTGTTCCTTTCCCTGCACTGGGATGATTGTATTACCACACAGGCACACTGAATAAAGCTAGTATTTGTGGCAGTGGTCTGTTGGGTGTCTGTGCAATGTGTTGTGGCACCTTCCAGTGTATCCAGTATTCCAAACTGCTCACAGCAGATTTTATGCAGAGCTGTCTGACAGCTTTGGGGTCTCTCTTGCAGTCAAATGAAATCTCAGGACATAAGATCAGTCATGTTAGGAATTTTCAATTCATCAGCAATAAATTTCAGTGTAAAAGATCTACCTGCAGACCATGGTTCGTACTAATGGAAATCAGCTTTTTCTGGGGGTTTCCTTTGAGGTTATGCCTATACAAACCCAACCAATTTGAATAGTTGGCCTTATCTATACAACAGTGACAGCATATGGTTTTTAAAAAATTCATGTTGCTGTAGTTTAAATCAGAGTGAGCATTAGCATCTCAAAAAGCATCATGGCATGGATTGAATTTTCCGTAATAGCTTCAATATGGCAACACCTGCTCTACAAGTGTCTGAAGTCAGAGCAGGCCATCTGTTAGTGGTCCAGTTGGATGCTTTCTAAGCACATCCTGCAAGGAAACAAGGACACTGGGGAATAAATTTGGAGAGAGTCTGAGCAACCTGGACTCAGAATGCCCTGTAGGGAAGCAAAGGAGGAATGCATATTGTAAATAAGGGATCTCACTCTGTGCTTCAGTCTGCTGGGAAGGTTGGAGGGACTGTGAAGTTTTTAAATAAAAGCTAGATATAAACTTGGAGACAATCACCAGCTGTTCATTTCTCTTCTGGAGCATGTGGAGGAACAAAGGCACATTATAGACCAACAAAAGGATTGAAACAGCATCTGTGTGGCATAATTCCCACAACCACAGGGGCCTCTGTCTTTACAGATGAATTTCATAACAGTGATAAGAGACAACTGGGTAATGTTGCTGCCCAGTGTTAAAGACCTCTCCTTGTGCATGTCTGTAGCACGTCACGCTCTGCTCTGAGCACGTGTGGCTGTGTTCAGAGATGTCTGCAGCAGAGCTGTGCTGTGAGGAACGAGCCTTTGCTCAGGCAGCTCTGGCTGTGGATCCTCTAACGTGTCAAAGGTGCTGCTTGTGGTGTCAAAGCTGAACTCTACTGGCTTTGCCACATTCTTGGGGACTGGCAGCATGGCTCCTGGCATGCAATTGTGTGCAATTAAGCTCACTGTGCTGCCAAAAGAGCCCAGACAAGAATACAGAGCACCAAACCCCTGGAGGTCCTGGCTGGCCTTTAGTACTGGTGTGAGGGGCTCTGGCAGACACCCTGCTCCCTTTGTTCCTGCCATGAGGGCTCCTTGTGCTTGTTATGGTTTCTTATGGGGCAGAGGGAGCAGGGGTTGGGGTTTGTGTGCCCCACCCGGGCTGACCAGCACTCTTGTTCAGGCTGTGTCTCCAAGGTGATCTCTCCCCCAGCCATGCATTCCACAGGGGAATACCCTGGTGCTTTCACACAGCTGGTGGGAGACATTCACTCAGCACAGACCCTGAGCAGAAGGGCAAGGCAGGATACAGCTGAGAGAGCCAGAAGCAGACATGCTGTCAGTCCCCTGAGTGCAGGAGGGAAAGAGACTTTTTACAGAGAAGCTGGGAGGTCACACAGAGCTGCTATCTCCAGAGGTGGCACTGAAAGCTGCTTGCTCTAAGAGCAGGCCTGGAGGAGGTTTGCTCAATGAGGACACCAACAGAGGATCTGGTTTCAGTGTTTTTTCTTTGAGCTGGCAGGTCAGAGCTTTTGCTGTATTGGATGCTTGTTCAATTTATGTTCTGACAAAGTATTAGAGCAGAGATTCAGACCTTTCTTTGTCAGCTTCTACCTCCCCCAGCACCAGCAGGTGATTCAGTTCCTGTGTGCCACTTAGTGAGAATCCTTCCCTTTTCCAGCAAGCTCAGCTCTGGAGAGCACTAATTTCTTTTCCCAGAGAGCAGAACAAAAGTGGTATCCATCTCCCTGCCTGTAAGAGAGCAGGCTTGGAGGGATGAGCCTGCAGCCCTTCCTGTCCTTGTAGCATTCCTGCTGGTTCCAGTTTCTCAAGAAATGGTGCTGTGGCACACTGGTTGGAAAGTGATTCTCTCTCCCTCACTTTTAGCTCCACCATGATTTAAGGGAATCACCCACAGCCAGTAAGTTTTAAAAACTTGTTTCTCTGCTGTGTAGTGCCAGAGGGAGTGGATATTGCTAATTCAGAAAACAGTTTCTTACTGATGTTCTCAAATGCCCTTAATACTACAGGTAAAGGAAAGCCACCCTGCTTTCATATGTTTATTTCACATAAAATGAATTCAGTAGCACCAATTTTATTATCACTAGGAAAGGCTAAATTGTCTGCAGATTACTATTTGTGTTCTGCATTTAAAAACTCCCCCCTACCAGTGCTTGAAAGGAGTTTCAATCCTGCTTCTCCATGTGTGAGCACATGCCTAATTTTGTCATGTGTACAGGGCTAACACAGTGAAACAAGAAGAAAAATGTTCTCAGTATGTGAACCAGTTCCTTTTGCCCAGCTATAATTTGGATAAAAAACAGTAGAAATACTACCTAGCATATTAAATAATGGAAATAACATTCTCATGCATGAACTTTCCAATTGCCTGTTTGAGGAGCACCTGGCCTCATCACCAGCACAGCATGAGCAGCACGATCTGCTCAGGCTGTTCTGTCAAAAGTGCAACCAGCCTGACTTGGTGGAACTGAGAGCCTTCACACTGACAAATTTGCTCAGTGTGTGCAACGTTGGATAATGATGGGTAGCTTAGTGCTTAGCTGAGACATCAAGAGAAAAAAGGGAGATATAAACATGTACCTTGTAATCAAAGGAGAAGAGAAAAGGCTTTTTTTTCCCTTGCATTTTTATTAGCATTCTTGCTGGTGTAGTCCAATCTTCTGAGCTTTCCATTTGCATTTAGTAAAAGCTTCCAGGCCACCTCCTCTAGTCTGGACTGTGTCAATGAGGAGAGATGTCCTGATGGCATCCTCTCCTCTGGAACACAGGAAGGGCTGAATGGCAGCTGTCTCTGCAGACAGAGCTGATCCTTGCACTGTGGAAGGTGCCAAACACTGATTACAGAGGTTTGGATTTGGCAGTGCCCCTTCCTGCAATAAGCATCCCTGAACAGGATGTGTTCATGAGCAGAGACCTGGCGTTCATTCCAATATTTTCCCTTATTTGTTGCAGAGATCCTAACAGTCACATATGTTTACCACACGTGTAAAATTATTCTGTTGTGATTCTGCATTGGAAACCATTTGTTCCTGTGAGGAAGAAAATGGAAACTACACTGGAAAGAAATGGCAGGACAGCTTAGAAATCATCTGTCCTGTATTAACAGGGGGTTGATCAGCATTTTAATTTTTGCTCCAAGATATTTCTTAGAGCAGTCTTGTGATTGGAATGCTAATCTTGCTCACTATAAGATCATGTTCTGTTGCCTTGGAGTGGGGTATGGCAGGCAAGTGCCTATATTGACTTTAATGAATATGGAAAATGCCAGGGCTTCAAAGCTTTTGCTTTCACAGCCTTCGTTATCTGCTCTCCATGGAACATGCAGATCTTTTTCGTGGTCTTTTGGTGTCTTATATGAGAATTTACTGATTTTCAGAATCTAATCAAAATATTTAGGTCAGAGTTGATAGAGTAATGCTTTTCTTCATGGCAGAGAATTAACAAGAAGGAAATATTCAGTATGAGAAATTTTGAATGTAAGTGAAACTTGTGGATTCAATTTTGGTCAAGAGTTTCCATGCAGGCTAGAGTTGATCTGCAAGTCTCCACAAAACACATAAAAGCTATTTTTTTCTTTTATTTTAATGTGAAGCCTGAGGCTTCACATCAGGTGTGTGTCAGGCCTGAAAGTGCTTTCCTTATTCCTTGTGCAAGAGAGGCCAGAGTGCGATGGCAGGTTAAAGCTGTCCCTCTACCAGAGATCTGTGCACTCTGTCTTACCCAACAATGGCAGCCTCTATATTCAAAGCAGACACCTTGCCATGAAAAATTATAAATGTTTAGTGGGCTGTGAACAAATGGCATCCCAGCTGAGAAATGTGAAGGAGTACAGTTCCATGGAGAAGGTCTCCTGGGCTGGTACAGCCCAACCATGTCTTTACTCAAGCTTCATTTTTATGGAAAGCTGTCATGGAACCATGATAACCAAGTCATCTTCTGTAAAAAACACTGCTGCCTTGGCTGCTGTTTGTCAAAGAATTGTTACAGGTGAAAATGAAAAGCACTGGCAGCATGTCAAATGTGTGTATAGTCATCCTGCCAGATCCTGTGTGTGAAAATCATGAGGAGGCAAAACTGTTTTTCACATGTCTTTCTCCATTTGACCTGCCTCTGGATGGTTTGAGGAAAGAAACTTCTCTCCATTCAAGGCTATAGGTTGCTTTAATGAAGAAAAGATGGGTTTGCCCTTCCTGGTATTTATATTTTGAAATCAAACTTAAAAAAAAAAAAATTAACTATGTGAAGGGTGATTATCCTTTAAAGCTGTGTTTTGTATTGTCCTGCACTTTATATTCTCCTTTATGGTCTATTGAATATGTGCATGCTGTTATCATTCCAGGCTAAGTGCAGTTCCAGATCCTTAATGAAGCATTAATGTAGGAGGCAGTAAAAGATGCCTCCACAACTTGCTTAATTAGCTTTTTCTTTACCACCACTTCCCTGCTACTTCAGGCAGCTGTAATTTAGAAAACAGATCTGTTGGAATTTTCATTACAGTATAGCTGCTAACTTGGGAGGAGCATCCCAATTCCCTGCCAGGATGGACCCACAGTGCCCAGTGTGGCAGGATTGTCACTGCACTCCCTGCACAGACACGGGCTCTGGTAACTCCATTCCCCAGGAATTCCAGGAGCCTCGAGTTGGCAGCTGAGCTTGTTGCCATGAGTGCCTAAGTGGGAATGAAGCTGTGTGACACAGTGATCACCACAGAGTCAAAGTGGGAAAAGAGGAAGTTTAATTTTTCTTACAGCTTATATAGATTTCTAGAGAAGAGACCACACTGGAAGACTGAGGTTCAACCTCTTCAATTCCACTGGTCTTAGAAAGTGTCCATCAATTGTCCTTTCTACAGAAAGGAATGTAAACAAGATAAAGAATTCTGAAAACATTGCCTTATTTACATGAAAGTATGTGAAAAGTTCTGACTCCAACTAGAAGGCTAGAAAGCAAGATGACAAAGTCGGATTTCCAGGCTTGTCCCCTTTGATTTCAGTAATTCAGGTGAAAATGAGCCCAGCTGCAAAGCTCCTTGCTTCCTGGGGAGGAGGGGGTGAGATCCCACCCTGGCTGGGGAGGGTTTGCAGTGATTCTCTTGCTGGCTGCAGAGTCACTTGTTCCACAGCCAGAGGGCTGAGAGGAGCAGGAGGAGCAGGTTAATCTGCTGTGCTGAGAAACGCTGCTGCAGGCTTGGCAAGGGTCAGGAGAGCAGCAGCCAGGCTGCTCTGCCCCCAGATTGCTGCAGTGACAGCTCCAGAGTGCAGCTGTTTGAGTGACAGCTGGAGACTGGGGAGCTGATCTCTGCCTGGGAGGAAGAGTCTGTTCTTCTCACAAAACAAGCACAGCACGGCTCTGCTTATGGTGGGAGAAGTTTGAAAACACTGAAATACACGGAGTTATATGGTTTGGAATCTGATTAAACATGCATTCCTATAAAAAGGCAATACAGGGCAAAGGATCATCTGAATATTTGGGGTTTCACGATGTTTGATGAGTGTTAATTTTGTGGTTCTTCTTGGGTGGTTTCTCATCCAAAGAAAATTAGGGAGTGACATTATAGGTAAGACATTTCAAGGTCCTCAAAGTTTTGTAGGTATTGTGACACAACATCTTTTTCTCCTGGTTTATTAAGATTGAAGAAGTCCATCATGAGCCTGCTGAAATTTATGCACTGTACAGGCGTTTTCCTGCAGAATGTCTTTTTCAAATGAGAGGGCAGAAGGAAGAGAACTGTAAGTAAATTACAATTTCTTGTTCAATCTTTCCCTCTAGTCCACTAAAATCCATTGTGCTCTCTGCAAAGAGCTATGCACTGAGTTGCATTCCAACAGGGAAGAACACTGGCATCAATATGTGCTGTAATTAATGACTGTTCATTCAGTATCTGCTGGACAGAGCAAACACCAGGGCCTCAAACCCACCACTGCAGGCTCTGAGTGGGCAGCTGCTTCTCTGTCAGCCCTGCATAGATTGTACCTACCTGGGGGCTTCTTAATCACTGTTAATATCTTACAATATCCTGTAAGATCACAAATGTGATCTGAAGCTTGCTGGAATATTGTGCTGCCTTTTAATGACAGGCAAGAGACCCCTGCATAGGAAATATGAATTTGGCTGCATCTGCTCTAGGTAAAGTTGAAATTGGAATGTAACTGTAATGTTTATTTGTTTTGTGGTATGTGGTGGATTTTGTTGGGTTTTTTTTGTTTTTGTTTTTGGTTTTGTTTTTGTTTTTGTTTTTTGTTTATGGTCCCTGTAGCATTGCTAAGATGTAAGGAAAGGTTTCTTCTGTAGGTGCTCAATCTAAAATAACAATGTAGGCAGGGGTTTTTAATAAGAAGCAAGGGATTTATGCATATCCCTGTGTGTGTGTGTGCTCACCTTGAAGGTTTAGTATTAAATATTTTATGTTTTCTACTCTTGTCTCTAGTGTATTTGAGTGTGTACTAGAGGCATGGTAATTATAGAAAACAGAACAAGAAACATATGCCAACAAGGAAGAGAACTTCAATAGGCTTCTGTAGCTGGTCTGCAGCAACATAAAGGATAATTCTTAAATTTTCTACAGAACACAGTCAAGGACATTCCCAGTATTTAATTCTATAGGACCACTAATGGCTACAGTGACAATTAAAGGATATTCTTTATTACAGAATTTAGTCAAGGCTGTACTTGCCCATGTACAGTTAAAACAAGTATTTCCCTAAAATTTAAGTGGGTGCATTTTATTGATCCAGTCTTAGCAAGCACACAGTCTCACTCATGCTGACATTTATTTCATAATGTATAATAATTAGCAGTGTATTCAAATAACTGCAAGACACTGGCTATAAATTAAAATGTGACTTGATAAACATGATTGTCCTTATGCATTATCTAGTGCTGTCAAGGAATCAGGATTTTACCTTGCCCCTTTTACTAATTAAAACCAAATGAGGATACTGGCTAAACATGCTGCAGCCCTATGCTGCTGTCCATGTAAAGTGTTACTTGAATCTTTTAAGTACAAAATTTGTGGATCTTATGAGTACTTATTAACCTTGTTGGTGAAAGAAGGCTTGTTCTGAGATTCTTAAAATATAGGGAAAAATAATCCCTGCCCTGAGGGGATGAAGACAGTGCTCTCATCCACTCATTCCTAGGTAAATCTAATACTGAAACAAGGTGAAATGTTCAGAAATCCCAAATTACAGGATAATCCACTCTACTCCCACCAGGGAATCAGGCTGGAGGCAACGCTGTCCTTGACCAAAGCCTGTTGAAGCCAGGAGGAGATTTTCACCTGTTTCTGTGGGTTTTGAATCAGGCCCAAGCAGCTTTTGAAACCAAGACATGGGGTGTGTTCTCTGAAAAATCCAGCTAGTCCCAGGCAGCATTCTCATTTTGGCTCTTTGTTGCTCACAGGCACATTTAGATCTTCCTGACAGGGGTGGGGTCACCTGGGTGTTCTGTGCCTCTGGGCCACAAATATCCAGGTTTTTATCTTGCTTTTCCCTCCTCACTGCAGCAGTACAACAGAACAGATAAAGCCAGGATCACCAACGTGTTTTGGGGCTGCATGATTCATTCCACACACTCATTCTTGCCACAATAAAAATAAACTTGGCTTAAGGGCCTGAGTGCTCACTTCACCTAATTTGATGCTATTATGGTTTGACACTAATAGGCTGCTCTTACAAAGAGCATGTGAAGCACAACTTGAAAAAAAAACCCCACTTTGTTAAGAACTTCAATGTATAAATGAATGGACTGGGTGAAATTTAGGCTCCACTCCTTCCCCTTGTCCTCAAGAAAGGCATTATTCCACCTGCCTTTCTCTTGCAGTTTCCTATCAAGCTTATCAAAGGCAAGAAATTAGTAATCTGAATAAAGTACTCCTCCATTTTCCACATTCCAGAGAGATCTGAGATAAAAACCAATAATAAATTCTTAAGGGCAAAACCATATTTTAATTTTTTTTGTGCAGGTTTCTCAGGCTTTGGTGGTAGAGGAGGAAGTGTCCTTTCCTGTCATTTGTTTTATTCTCCACCCTGAGGAAAAATAAGGAAAATCTGGAAACCTGTGGAGTTGCAGAGGGACGAAAAATGATGTTTTGGGCAATACTTTGAATAAGTAATGACAGAATCCTCAGTGCTGAAAATTATATTCCTGCTACATTACAGTTATTTTAGATACAGTCTAAAATTAATTAGGATTTGAAATTATGTTATTTTTTATTTCAGGTTTATGTCAGTATACAGGTTCAATGCCTATATTCTATGTATTTCTATGTTCCCTGGAGCTATGTTGCAATGAATATGTAGAGTTAATTTTCCACCTTTTACCTCTACGAAACATATTTTTCCTTTGCATCTGCATTGAGAAGATGTGGTTTTAATGGGGGGTTCACCTCAGAAGCTGTATATAAATACCTTTCTGGTAAAAAGTCAATGATATTGATGTTTTGTTCTTCTGCTGTATTAGTTTTTTCCTACTTTAGAAATGTTTACAGGCAAACAGTAAATGTAAATACCTTAATATGCAGAACAGCTCTTTCTCAAATATCGCCTGAATTTGTCATTATTCTAATGTAAACAACATACAGGTATTTATTACACAGACCTGCCCAGTAGTATTTTCTGTTTCATAAATAAATTATGCATAATACATTTTTCACTCTTGAAAAGGTAATTAAATACTACTTTCAAAGAAGAAAATAACTAATGCAGATATAATTCTAATCCACTTTCTCTTAATCAAATAGGATTGCAGATTTTCCATTTTTTTTTTCCTAGTTAATTTCCATTAACTCTACATCTTTACATCTTACTGCATCTGTGTAAGGAACACCACACCTACATGTAATTAGCAGCAGTACAAGAATTTCTTAAACAATTTTTTGGATGACCTGGTTTGGTTTTGTGGGAACATCTTTCTGTGAGGTTGAGAATATTGCTGTAGGCTTCAGGACCTACTATCTCTTCACCTTTACTTTTCTTAATAGAAAAGTACTCTAGATTACAACACTGTTCAGTAGGAAATTATGTGAGAGAACTGAGGTGCTTTAAGAATTAATTCATATTTTAAAAAATCTTATTGAAAAGAAAAATAATTCAACTGAGACCAATGATAGGCACTTTCCCTTTCTCACGAACCAATGTAGAATTAAAAAAAGAAACAAACAGCATTCTTCACTCAGCTGGAGATTTATTCCTGCAAGTGTATTTCATCACTGTTGCTGGTGTAGTGGATTTGTACTGAATGAAGTTTAGCTTCACAACAGCAGTGTGGAAAATTGTAAAGGCATATATATATATATTTTTTTTTTTTTTTTTAAGGCTACATAAACAGTATGAAACTGGTTTAATTTTCAGCCCTATGTTTATTTTGGAAGAATAAGGGGGAAGCAGAGGAGGGAAGTATTTTTGTGTGAGGTAATTGCCAGGGGAGCAGATAGTGCTTGTTTCATAATCTGACCTTTTGGACTCTATTCAAAGCCTGCAACACTTACTGGAAATATTCCCATAACCTTCCCTGAGCTGCAGCCTGGATCAGGTCTGAGCTGGCCAGGAGAAGCTCAGAGCTCTGGATTAACCTGGCTCTTCAAAGCCCCCAGTCCTGTGTCTGTAGAGAAATGAAAGGAAGTCCAGGAGTCACAGGAGGGTGCCTGGGGAGCCAGGGCTTGGCTGGTTTGTACAAGCATTTGCTTTTTAAGGGCTTGCACTCTGGAACCTGGGGAAAGGAACTGGGGCTTTTATTTGTTTGACAGCATTTCCAGTGCGTCCATCTCTGTAATTCAACCTGATGTCTCAATCTGAACACGGTTTTTATTCTTGGTGATTGGGAGTAAGCTGTCACCCAAAGTGCCTGCTAGGAATTTCCTAATTAACATGCTAATCAAGATTTGCCTCAAGGTGTTGCTTAGAACCATTAGTAATAAAAAGAAATAGCTAACAGACGTGTGGCAGGACCTGAAGAAAAGAATGTGTCCAGAGAATACTGTCTGCTTGTACCAAAACCATCAAGAAAGTGCAAATAAGAAATTAATTAGACTGGGTTATAGTGAGTCATGAGGCCAGATGAAGTGTCCAGTCTTAATTAGTTAATATTGGATTGTGCTTTGAGGCAGGAGAGGATGCCTATAATAGGGGAGAATTTTGGAAACTGTCTTGTGACAGCTTTGGGCAGTGGGACTGTGCAAGGCTGTGGTTTGTGCTGCCTGCAGAGAGCTCTGGCTGAGCTGGCACTCGAAGCCAGATCATCCAAGGTCCTCATCAGCGTCCCTCTAGCATAACGTGGATAAATAAATGAGCATTTTTCACTCAGCTAGAGACTAGTCCTTATTGCTGCTATGTTTTATCACTCTTGCTGCCAGGTCTCTCCAGGCAGGGCTGCACACCAAGGCTTTTCACACTGGGTGTAAGTTCTGCAAGTTTAAACAGCACTGGCAGGTTAGTGTAGGGAAAGAGGATTTCCTCTGGAGTAGGCCATAGAGACCACAGCCTAAAATCCAGGATCCTCTGCTTTGTCATGAGATATTTCCCAAACAACAGGGCTCTGGAATGAGCCAGCTCCACAGATGGGAACAGGCAGGCAACCAGCAGCGCTGGCACTTCCTTCCATGGAGGGACAAATTGTTTGTAATGGCTTCCACGTGTTAGCATAAAAGGCACCTTAGAAATGTGAGTGGTGAACGGCAGCACCACAAATTATTTCTATTTTAAGTGAAAGCTTAAGCTGGCAATAGTTCTGGCACCTGTATCTATTAGCAACAGATTAATGGGAAGGTTGAAAACAAGACAGGGTGGCATAATAAAGTTAATGATCTCACCATGCACCTAAATACTCATTGGGGTGGAATTCAATTTGCTAATTGGCTTGGTGAGAAATCCTTTGGTTGGTGACCGGGGAGTATAGCTTCCTTTTTTGTTTCCTGGAAAAGAATTTGGGATGAATCTTGAGTTCAGCTTGATCTGAGTTATGACAACAGAATTGAGAAGGTGTAGAGAGTCTCTTAGGGAGGCAGCCAGCTGCCACTTAGGGTTTAAGGCTGAATTTACTCTCAGTTTTGGATATTGCAAATGTGACAACACTGTAAAATATCAAAGTCTTTCTTGTGGTAAAATGCTGGACTATAAGAGTTTGTTATAAGTACTAGTTTGTGTTAAAAAAAATGATTTGGGATGAAAAGTGTTTTTAAATATGAAGAAGTCTCCTAAAATTAAGCTGTTCTATTTAAGTTAGAAAATCTGACTTGATAGCCAACTGTTACGAGTGTGTAGTTTTCTGAGATTTTCACGTGTGACCAAAAACACGTGTGGACATTAACAACTGATTAAATGTTCTCATTGTTAGGGCCTATTGCAGTTTAAGTAGAATATCACAACCTTTTAGATAAACCCCCGTGGATTAGAGCTGTATTTGTGTGGTTTTCTTTGCTGTGCAGCTTGTTTCTCATATCACGAGGAGCTGACAGGCTGCAGCAATCAGTGCACACAAGGGGACTGTGCACAGCCTTGGAAACACAATTGCCTTGTTCCTGGCCTGTACTTAGCTGTTCTTCAGGGTAACAGCAGGGGTTTATTTCTTGATGATTTGCCTAAGAGATGCAAAAATGAAGTTACAGACTCGATTCCTGAGGAACTGCGTGGCTGTTAAAGGTTTCTGGCAAATTATAACTATTTGTTGGGAAAGAAGTGGTACTGAAAAAAGCTCATTTTACTAGCCTGCGTTTGAGTAACAGTGGGTCACCAGGGTCATGGGCATTTTGCTTTATCAGATCATTTCTTAGGGAAATAAACAATAATAGCTGTAAACTGCTTGTGTGTAGATGGGGCAGGAGAAGGTGGGCAGCTGTGGAAGAAATGATTTTGCATCCTGTATCTTTGCTTGTCAGCATTGGCAAGCCTTTAATCAAAGCTTCATCACGTGTAGAACAACAGCTTTGTACTTTTGGCTTGGTTGTTTCATTGGGAATAAGTCTCAAAGCAAGGCTGGCAGAAATCAGCATCAGCTACAGGTCTGTGGTGGCACAGAAGAGTGAAAGGAGTTTGAGGTGGTCAGAGTGGGATTGCAGAAGGTGGAAGTCTTGTTTGATTAAGAGTGTGAATTGGTCGTTTGGAATTGGTTTTATCTTTAATAAATACAAACACAGAAAAATTGCTTGCAGCCAGCTATGTTGTAAAGTAATTAAATTATCTGTTGGCAGACTACTGGCCTCACAAGCTTACTGACCTGGGTTCTTTATTGGGTGGTTTTTGGTGTGTTTTGCTGTAAATCCCATTATTTATGCCAAAACATGACAACTGCTTTTTACTGAATTTAAAGTGGCTTTCAGAATTATCTGGATATTTGGAAGTTCTTTTGTTTCTACTTGTGACATTTGGGATACTTTACAAACCCCAAATACTTTGGATAAATAAGTATTTTCCCTTTAATCTTGCTTTCTGTATGTTTTTAAAGCTTTAGAAAACTTTACTATATTCTCTGATTGGAATTTTTTTTTTCTGTTTTAGTATAGAATATTTGAATACGGTTTGTCTTTCATTTAAATGTTGCTATTTGAGTGATCTTATTTTTAGTCAAGATCTTTGAAATTTTCTTGACATGATTCAAACAAATATATTTTGTCATATTCTTCTAGCGTCTGCCTAGCTTCATTACTTTGCAAAGTAGTTATTGTAGAATAGGTTTTCTTTTCAGCAGAAGTAATCCGTGAATTATTTGTGAACAGGAAAGAACTTTCTCAAAACTACTCCAAGTATTTAAGGTGATGTCTCTTGCTGTTCACATAGAAAGAAATACAGTTCCATAAAATCAGGACTATTGCAGGAATCTCCATACTAAGCAGGGAAAGGGAAAGTATGGATTAGTTGTAGGTGTTATTTCAACTTTAGTGCATCTAACCAAACAGCAATCTTCCCTGAATTATAGCCAGGCAGTTTGTCCAGCACCACTGGGTGAAATTACTCACATCTTCCACAGTCATTACCTTTTCTTCTTGTCTTAGATGGTGTTGAGAGCCACGTGTTGGTTCCTTTCCCTATTTATTCAGTTTTCACCTTGTAAAAAAATGTAATGCCAGCATGCTTGCCCTGACTGGATACATTTATATGTCTGTATTTTTATGCTCCAGGTGACTTGGACAACTAAAACATTATTTCTCCAGTAAATCTTGAAAATCCAAATTGAAAAAAAAAGTGCATCACTACTCTGAGACCTCTGTCATTGTTAGGCTTACCTTATTGACTGAAACTGCTCAGACCTGCATTATTTTGTGTCTCTGTTTTAACATCACTTGGATTAACTGAGGATTGGAAGATCACAAGCACATTTTTTTTTTTTTTTACTTTTGCTTTCCAAAAGATTGCTGGACCAGCTGTTTTTCACTTGTATGCTTGGTTACAATACGTGAACTGCAAACGACTGCCTAATATCTCAAGTGCACAAATTAAATGCCCACAAACCTTACCTGCAATGGTTCAAAATGCATCACTGTTGTTCTGTGAGAGCTGTGACATTTTCAGCTCAGTTGCTGCCAGTTTATCTCCCGGATATGAAGCATTGGATATTATACTTTGTGCAGTTAAGTGAAAGATCCAGAATCACATGCACAGGGTGGGGAGAGAGGACTAATATTTCTCATTTTCAAATCTTGATTGATACCAAAGATTCATTGCAGTTTATAAAAATTTTAAAATCCATCATACTTCACCTATTTACATTGCTCATTGTCTAGCTTCTTTTTCAATTTGCAGTTCTAGAAAGTGCCAAATAAGGATACTGCATCTGTAGTTAATAAGAACAATTACTGAACTGCCAAGAGTGATCTTGGAATCGCTATGAATAAGCTACAAGAGTTGATAATCCTCTTCTGTTCTAATTAATGACAGGAAAATAATCTGCTAGTCTCCTCAGTTGTTTTCAAAGTCAAAATGAAAGAAAGGCAACAGTGTCTAATTTCGGTTAAAATGTCAAAACCCCACACCAAACCAAAAAACAGCCTGAAAAGAACTCTTGATGTAAGCATTTCCAGTATTTAATATTTGCCTGCAAACCAGAAGTTTAATTTAAATAAAATATGCAGCCTTAAAACATAATTTGCAGCTTACTTGCTTAGTGCTTGAGTTCCTTTGGGGAATCAAAATTGTGTTTTAGGGTGACTGCTGAGAGACTTGTGTTGCAAGGTGCTCCTGTCTCCCTCAACCCCTCAGGACCATCAGCCCTTTTCGTTGTTGTTTCCTGTTCATCTTGGAAATGCTCTGTTGAAGCTGCTGCATTGTTAATGAAAACTCTCTGTCTAGTGCCCAAGATACTCTCCTTTGAAAAAGGAAATTAAATTTTAAAAGCTTAATTAAGATAATGCTGAAGATCTGGTTTACCTACAAACAAATGGTACCAGAGTTAAGGGAATGAACGGTGCTATGCCAAAGAGAGTCCAAGACAGACATCTTTCAGCTGATCTGGTGCTGGTTTATTTGTAAGCAATTGTGTAGCTTTCTTAATTATTCCTCATCACTAGTGAGGTAGCAGATAATTTAATTTGTGATATTGCTGACAGAGAGGCTTCCTCATTGCCATCAAGTTAATTTGTGCTATTAAATGTGTCTGTTACCTTCCCACTCAAATTATGAGCCATTGTGGGATGTGTCCTGCTGCAGAGCAGCTCATTCCATGAACACTTGCTAATTAGAGAACTCCAGAGCAATTTGTGATTACAGCATTTAAATTTTGGAGTGTTCTGAGGACCTGCTATGAATTAAGAAACTGCTGAATGAGCTTCACTTATGGGATCTTTGATTTGTAGCCACAGTTCCACCAGGACTTGTGTTGGGATGAGGTCTGGTGTGTACGTACTGATGTGATGTCAGTGGTTTGTTTGTGAAGTGAATCCTGCCTGGAGACATTTCATTTTACACTTATAAAAAGAAATTCAGGCCTTGCTCCAGGCACTCATTTTTAACTTCCCAACAGATGAATGTCTCATCCAGGAAGTCAATTAAGCTTCATGACAGTTCCACTGGTTCTTAACCACCTGTTGATAACAAAAAGAGGGCTGTCTGACAGCTACCTGATAAATCTGTATTCTGAAGGACTGAAGAGCCCAAACTTCTTTTACTCATTAAAATAACATAGAAAAAATAATAGAGATTATTTCTCTTTTTTTTTTTTTACATAGTGTCCAAATATAAATATTCTATATTCTACCTCTAAAGGTTTGTAATAAATGCATTGTTTGCCGAGGATAGCTGAGTGCCTGTAAATAGCATTAAAAGGTAGGACAGAAGAAATTTAGGGTATTTGATACCACTTACCAAGAACCAAAGATAAAAATAAGAAGCACATGCATATAATGAAGGGTGCAGCATTTGTGTGAATGGATGTTCAGGTTTTGTTAACTACCAGATTGGAACAGGATTCCTAATTATGGCCTCTTTTTTTTCTATCCAGAGGATTTGCAAGTATAATTTTATAGAACAGAAGGAAACACGAGTGGACTGGGGGAAAAGGAGGATAGCAAGAAGTATTTTTTGCCTTTCATCACTGCTCTATGTTGAATTTAAGCACAGAAATGTTTAGGGGTTCATTCTCTGCTTGCCAAGGCTTGTCCTTAAGTCTTACCATCTGATCCCTATTTCAACACCTGCTTTAAGAGGAGTTAGTCATAAAACAGCTCCCTGAAATAGCAGTAGTGGTGGGTGGGGAAAGTTGAGCCTACTACAGCAAGAAAGGAAAAGCTTATGTTAAAAATAAGAAAGAGTCAAACCATTTTTGTGCCACCTCTGAGGTCTGTGAACAGACCTGTCTTTGTGGAAGCAGATGCAGCCCTGGGAAGCTGAGTGGGAAAGCCTCAGTAGGGCTCCTGAGCACGCTGTTACACATTACACATCTGATCTGTGCTGGTGTCACTCAGGCAGGGAGGTTCCTTGAGGGAATTTTTTGGAGTGACATTCAGTGACAACACCTGGGAGCACAGCGTGCTGTTAATGGTGGGCAAATCTCACAGGGCTGCCTTCCTCCCCTGCCTTTCGTCAGCCAAGGGGTGCAGGAATCCTCTCTGGAAGTGGTCACTAAGAGGAGTCTAAGCCTCCTTGTATTGAGAAATGTTCCATGTCAATGTGTCTTAGCCACATGAGCAATATTGTGCAGAATTAACTTTAACATGAGGGAACACTGCAGTCTCTTGCAGGAAATCAAAGCAGGCTCTGAACTTTTCACTCACAAAGGCCCCATGTTCATTGAACACAACTCTGCTCCACTGGACATAATCCTTTCTGTTGGGGATATGAAGGTTCCAGACCCTATTAAGCCTTAAGTCTCTTGTGGAATGAGATTTCCAAAAAAAAAAAAAAAAAAAAAAAAAAAAAAAAAAAAAAAAAAAAAAATCAACATTTTCCTTTGCTTGCTTTTTTTCCCCTTCAGGCTAAATTTAAAGTCACAATTAATTTTTCTGTCTCTCAATCACTCTTCTGAAGTCAAAACAATCTCTCAGTTGTAAGTGTTTGGCTCCAACAGACTACAGCAGATGCATTTCCTGATTAAAATATCCCCAGATTTGTCCCTTTAGGTGCAGGAGCACACAGAGCAAGAGGAAGCATCCAGTGCTGGCGCTCAAGGGCAAGAAAAGTGAGATGTGAGTCACCCTCCATGCCTGTCTGAGGCTGTGCATGGATGGATGGCAGGCAGAGGATGTGTGGATGTTTGCATGTCCCAGCAGTGACTCGAGCTTTGTCTGCATGAGCTCTTGCAAGCACACACAGAATTTCCTGCAGGTTCTCCTGGTGTTCAGTGGTGCTCACTTCCAGCACAGCCTTTAACTTAAGGGTTCCTGTGACAGATCTCTGTGAGGGTCTCTGATTCTCCTCCCAGCAGCTGCAGTTGAGGTGTGTCCCTGTCCCTGCAGAGCCGGGCACAGCGGGTCCCACCCGGGCATCCCCTCAGCTCTTCCCTCGCTGTGGCTTTGGCCTGGAGGTGCTTGCAGTGATAGTCACCTTCCTTCTTGGGGGATTGAAGCACAAAGGAGTCAGGTTTTGCTTTGTGAGTGATGGGTTTTGATAGCTCCCTGCACCCCCTGTAGGCAAATCCCTTACAGGAAAGAGGAATTAGGGGTTTTTTATAGTGATGAAAGAACACTCTCTCTTGAAGTTGTGCTTACAAAATGCTATTGGTATTAAACTTTGTTTGCAAGTTTTGGAGGCTAGGGAAGAATTTCTGGTGCAAGTTAGACAGACAAGAGGCTCTGTGGAATCTTTCACTTTAGGTTAATTAATTGGGGACTCTGGGTAGTGTTAAAGCATGGTGTGCCTGACTGTGATTTATTTCTTCCTCTTGGCTAGTATGACTTCAAGCTGAGGCTCAGAAAATGACCACTGCCACAAGTGTAAGTCCTTTATCCTATTTAGCATCCTAAACAAGAAAAAGAAACCTGAGGTTCTGGCAGCCACAGCTTTCAGGACACACACATGCTCCTTTCCAAGAAAGGTTTCACTGGCTGAGGGCAGCCAGCCTAGACAATTTGGTTTTGGTAAACATCATGCAAAACAAAGGAAGCAGGGTTTTAAAAATCTCACTCAAAAAGCTTTTCATTCTGAAGTGCATTCATTTGTCTAATTCTCTTCAATCCACTCTTCTCTGCTTTATGCATTAATCAATTATTTGTATGCATTCTAATTTACCTTTGAAAGTCAGTATTTTTCTGCTGTTCAAAAATGCTCAATTAAGAATATTCATTTGAAGAATGCATGTGGCAGCTTTCTTGCCCTCTCCTCAAATGACTTATAACCAAAATCAAAGTGAACCCCATATTTCAGTGGAACATTCTTCATTCTCAATTTGAGCAGACCATATTAAATCTTTGCAAAGACTTGTGCTAGGAGAGATTTTTCACTGGAGTATTTGGGAAATGCAAGCAAAAAGGAATATGAGCAAAGCAAAATGATATTCAGGTGACATTTTTAAATGTATTCTTCAGGCTCTTTGCAGAGATTCATTTTTTTTCAGAAGAAACTAAAGTAATGCCTACCACTAGAGCAGATTTTTTTTTATGCCTTGCTACTCTTGCAGGTCTTGTGGGCAGATTTTTTCACTTTTGCTGGTTTCAACGAAGTATTCTCTTAGAGAAGAGAAATTCCAGGTGCCCAGAAGCAGGAGAGATGGTTCTTTATGTCTTTTCCCCTGGAGTTTCTAACACAAGTAATGACAAAGGAGATGGCAGGGGATACAATTTAGAGCACCCTAATGCACTTCCAGCTTGGCCTGGAATTGAAGGCAAGGAGACAGGGGCTTTTCATGTGTGGGGAGCCTGACTGATCATGGGCAGAAGGGGAACCAGTACTATTAAAATATTGAAGCATTTTCTCTCCCTTTGGTTGAGCTGTAGGAGACTCAAATTTAAATTAAGTTGGGCTCATTTATGTCTTGATCCTGCCTTGTAGTTGAGCACTTTGAGGTGAACACTGAGGGAGCCAGGGAGAAGACAGAGCTCAGCAGATGACTGATGGATGCACAGACACAGTCAGGGACCATTGTGACAGAACTGAACTATTTAGTAGCTCTCTTCTCTTTCACACTGTCTGCAGCACTGGCATCTGATGACAGATATCTCACAGGTGGAAATTAACTCCCTTGAACCAGAAGGATGTAGGAACATTTCTGATCTCTGGGATTATCAGTTATACAATCACCAGTGTGTTTTACATAAACAAATCTGTTCCACGAGAAGATGTTGCCCATGCATGTTTGTAGTTGGCTGATGGGAAAAACGTGTAACTTTACTGATCATTTGATGGATGTCATCTGCAACACCTGGGAATAAGTTCAATTTCCTCAACCTTTAGCCAAGTTAAGGATGAAATGGGAAATATCTGTTGATGTTTGCTCTCTGAGCTTGACTTTCTCTGTCTACAGCTCTGCAAGTGTCCCCTTCAATCAGGCAGAAACCCCACTATGGGGCAATCCAAGGTACCACTCATGACAGCAGCATTGATGTGCTTTTAGTTCCTGCTGTCAAGTGAAAACAAATTACCTTGATTTTTATTTCTTGGTGGGGTTTTTTTTGTTGTTGTTGTTGTTTTCTTTTTTTTTTTTTAATGGCAATTCCACTTTCCCAGAGGTAGGTGAGAGGAGAAATGACATGTTATTTTCACTTGCAAGTTGTTTGTCATTTTAAAATCCATAGTCAGATGACAGCTGAGACCCCATGAGGCAAGCATTTGTACCATTTTTGTAGTGTTCTTCCACTGCTTTCTTCTTGTGGCTTTTTAATAAAAGATAAATTTAAGGCAAAAAGAAAATCCACATGTAAACCTTTAATGCCCTTACCTAAAAGGAAAATACTTCTGCAGAGCCTTAGTAAACCCAGGCTTAACAGAAGGCTCTGAAGGAAGATCTCTAGTTTTGCCTTGATGAAAACAAACTAAAATAAGAGTATAAATATATTGATGTTGAAGATAATGATTGATTAGATTGCCTTGTATTAAGGCAAACTATAGTTGCCTTAACAAGTAGTAAGATTTAGCTGGGTAGCTTGAGGTGTCTTGGCAGAACTATGAGACTGGCATCACTCACATTTAATTTGAGATCTGTTGCCTTGTGTTTCACCAGGAGAATATAAGGCACAAGAAAAACAATATTTGTGCCATTTTATGATCACAACAGTCCTGTGGAGTGCATAATCCAGGCCCTGCTGGGAGTGAGCAAAGTAGATTCATAAAGGAATTTCCACTTTTCATCAGCCAGTGTTCAGGATCCTGGTGGAGTTAATGACAGAGTTCAGGGCCCATTGATCTCTGTGCAAGGAGAGTTAAAGGCTATGAACACAAGCAAGGAAGGCACCAGGGAAAGCCTGCTTGGCCAGGGGGATGTGGAAAGAAGATGAAGAAGGACCAGGATAATTCAAGGGGCTTTAGGTGTACCTTGTGAATTCCTTTTCCTGAAGGCAAGCCAATCTGGTCAAGACAAAATTGTTAGCAAGCATGACAACATGATAACTTTAGGAGAGCCTGGTTAATTTTAAACTGCTTTACCCTGTACCCAGAATGTTCAGAGAAAAGGCAGTTTAAGTGCTTGGAATACCCACACACCTGTGTTGAGTCCAATTTGAGGAGGTTTAAAAGAAGTAGGGATTTGGCTGCAGGATTTTCTAGTAGCATTATGCTCTGTGACAGCTAAAAGAGACATGAAAATCCAGATTCTCTCCAGGGGTTCTTAAAAGGAAGCTCTGCTGCAAAGAAGGGAGAGACAGAACAGCTTCAGGAGATGTATTACTCTTGTAGGATCATGAAGATGGCAGGGTCAGGGGGTGGTTTTGGTGGTATCAGCCTTGGCCTCATTACCACAGTTGGTTCCTGGAGTATTGTGGAGCTTGAGGGTTCAGGATCTCTGAAAGGTCTTTCACTGAGAGGGAGGTGCTGGAGAAGCCCCTGAGGCCCAGGAGAGCTCAAAGCCCCCCACTTTTGCCTTAAATTTATCTTTTATTAAAAAGCCACAAGGAGCACTGTTTACAGGGTCACAAGATGATGGACTTTGGCCATCAGCAAGTTTCCATCCTGGCCACAACCTCTGTCAGCAACAGAGGCACTGCTCCACTCGGGCTGTGGGGCAGGGGATGTTTTACCAGGGATAATTGCTGAGGACTGGCCTTGTTGGGGCAGCTGCTGCTCCTGGCTGCTCCCATCTGCACCACTGAAGAGCTCCTGGTAGGATCCTCACAGCTTGCCTGGTGTGCTCAAGGGACACTTCACCTCTCAGATGGTTCAGTCAAGTTTTATGACCAACTTCCAGCCCCAAGGAAAGGGTGGGGTGAAGGAACACCACTCTCACACAATGTTAGAGTAAAATTGCAGTTCCCCTGCTACTTGTGTGACAATTAAGGACAGCTACTCTGCTCTGTTACACTCTGCTGCCTGGAAAACCAGCAAATTACAGGAGTGCAGCATTATTTATGTAGAAGTGGACTGCCAGTGCTGGGGGATGTTGAAGACCCTAATCCTAGGAATTAAAGTGACAGCTAATGACCTATGAGTGAAGAGAATGTGGCATTATCCCCCAAGATATAAGCTACATTTATGCATTGGTTTATTATTTATGATGCATCTGTCATGTGCACTTGAGAAATTACACATCAGGATCCATAATAGACTTACAGAATATTTCATAACCTGTGGCTGCTAAATTGATAACCTTGGGCTCTTTACTGACTCAGCTTTTCTTGCACACCCCAGCCCATCATTTCACTCACCAATTCTTTGGAAATAAGGAGAAGTTTGTCTCCTGAAATTACTTTTTTGAAAGACAGTGTAATCTCTGATTCATCTAATCAAAGCAAGGCACTTCTTTTACCTCCTGTGCCTCATTTAGGCATTCCTTGTCAAACACCAAATCCAAGCCTAAGTGACTGCTGGCCTGGGAGCTCTGTTTCTTATATGGATTCTGCCAAACTCTGGCATACAGCCCAGGAGGAGCTTAAAGCAAACTTATCTCATTTCCACTGAGGTCTAATAGGTGTGGGAATTCCCCTGAGGTAGTGCAGAAGTAATTTTCTCATCAGCTGTCAATGGTCCCAATCCACATGGCACAGATAATTTAAGCATCTCTAAAGGGTAGCTTTAATTCAACAGCAGCTCAGGCTGGGTCCATGACCTTGAACAGAAAATTCAGGGGTTTCCCATGGTTTGTGAACTCTGCTGTATTTTATTGGCTTGCTGTTCATCTTATATTTTCTAATGGAAGTAGTCACTCTCACAGGAGATATGTCTGAGGTATTCTGTGAGTCCTTGCAATAATGTTTCTGATGGAGGCCAGTTTTTCATGTTTAGAATAACTCTGCCATTGCACTGACTCTGGCTGAGAGAATTTGTACCATCATCTATTAAAAAAAAAAAAAAAAAAAAAAAAAAAAAAAAGTTGTCATTCTTCCTATCTTTGTCAAAAGACAAATCTGGTCATTGGAGGCTACTGAGAGAAGAGCTGTCACAGAAAAAGGATGTGTATCCTGTATGATTGTATGTGCTATCCCTGGGATAGTATTTAGGTTCAGGTGATATTTTTGTACTGTACTTTGTCTCTGGCCAGGGTTTGCTGCAATATTCTGTTTTGTAACTGATGAAAGTAGCACTTACATGCAAAACATTGGCAGGGCAGCACAATATTTTCATTAAATCTCTTCTCATTCTATTTCCTAATATAGTCCTTATCATATTTTTTTCCCTTCTGTTTGACTTTTTAGAGGCTTTTGTTTTATAAGAGAAAGGCAAAAAAAGAGGAGGTCTTTTAAAAGCACTCTAACTTGTAATTTGCTACAAGAGAAGGTGTGTACAGAACACACAGCAATGTGGAAGGGTATGAAGGATTTTATTGGAATTTAGTTCTCCTTCCCTTGGACTAATGCCACAATCCAAAAACTGTAAAAGCCTTCCTGCCTCTCAGCACTGCCATGAATCTTCCACTTCTGAGATCATAAATGTTGGCTTTCCTACCTTTATATTCTGGCCAGTGTGTACCATTAAACTCACGTGTTTTATAGGTTCTGCTCTAATTTTTGTATTTTAAGGCTCACAGGCAAATATTTTCAAATAGGAGCACTTGACCATCTTGGGGGACTGAGGAGGAAAAAAAAAAATCAAACTGATTTGAGAGCTATTCTGGTATCTGGTATGTGTCACTGGTGCTACCTGTGAGACCAAAAATCCAAAATCTGTTCTGGGCAGGTGTTAGTAGCAACTGGACTGGATTTGGACTCACCACAGGAAAGCCCAGTTCTGCTGGAAGATGTAAGCATCCTTGCTTCAATTCAGGGTAGAAGTTCAGGTCCAATAAATCTCAAAAGTTTCTAATGTTCAGGATGTTATGGTGTTGATTGATAAATTCAGATTTTGAAGAAATAAGTGTTTTTTTTAATTAAAAGATTTGGGAAATAAAATTTGCTTTTCTTTACCTAGTTCCTACCCCAACGATGTGCATAAATCAGACTCTGCAGAAGTGAATGAGTTTCTTTCTCTACAAGATCTTCCAAGAAAGAAACAACATCATCTAGAAAGAGTCTTGCATTTAGTTCAGGACTTTCATTTGCTTTTCCTCAAAATTTTAAATTGTGCTGTCTTTGACTTAAAAACATTCTGGTGAGCTTTCAGTTTCTAAAAGCTTTCTCCTCTGCCTCAATAATTTTTCTCCTGCTTGTTTCAGAGTGAAGCCATTTTTTTCCAAACTAT
Source organism: Cettia cetti (assembly GCA_013401135.1). Taxonomy (NCBI): domain Eukaryota; kingdom Metazoa; phylum Chordata; class Aves; order Passeriformes; family Sylviidae; genus Cettia; species Cettia cetti. The sequence continues at coordinate 43,129 of VZUI01062307.1, forward strand.
GACATGTCATACAGGTAAAAGTAGTCATACTGATTTCTTGTTGTATAATTTTAAAGATTTTTTTTTGGTTTGGGATGGGTTTTTTTAAGTTTTCTTGATGCAGCAGAGCTTGAATGTGAGTATGAGAGGAGAGGAACTGAACAGCATAGGATATTTAAAGGCTCATTTCTTATAGTGACTGCTGTAGTTTGGATTGATGAAGGGTTAATAAAAGGAAGTCAGTCCACAACTACACTAGGAGTGATTACATGACAGAGTAATTCACTTAGATGTCTTAAGGCAATTTATTTATAAAGTATTTGCATGTTAAAGGCAATTGTTCTCCTTTAAACTAAGTTTGCATTAAGCTGTTAACTAAGTTTCAGGAATGATGTATTGAGTGGGCTAAGCTTCTCTAAGTTCCAGCATTCTGCTTCATGAATAAAACTGTCAGATAAAGCAACCAATAACTCTCTGTCTTGGCATTATATTCAGTATAACAAATAAATCTTTAGGATCTCAACAGACCTGGCAACTTCATTAACAGTTACGCCTGGAGCAGAGAATGAAAGAAAATCAATTCATGGAGTCTGATATTTTAGGGTTTACAGAGGAGAGGGGTTAGTGGACTGCTGATGAACCTTCTGTGCTTGAGCTCAATCTTCCTCCTACTGAGGGGAACAAAAACTGTAAGAGAAAACTTCCATTTGAGAAGGGAACAGTGCTTGAAACCAGGGAAAGTGTGGGAATTAATTATAATTGGACGTAGAAACCAAGACCTGTGAATCCTAATTCCATTTTACAAGAGATATCTGTTTCCTGTAAAGCTTCTTAAGGAGGTTGGCCCCAATCTGCAAAACCTCTTAACCAGCTCAGGATCTGGTATTTGTAGCTGAACAGACTGATTCCACAGAGCATTTATTTTTTTTTTTCTTTTTATTTCAAAAATATTTCCTAATTCTGCTTCCATTGAACATGTTACAGTTGACCTCAGATGAAACATAGACCAGTATTATTATACCTACTCATTGAAAAGACAGTGATTGAGTCTGATATGACAGAAAGCATCATCTGCAGAAGAGTTGTTGAGAAAGTTTCTGTGAATTTTAAAATAATTTACACATAAAAAGTCCAGTATGTATGCCTGGGTCTATAAAATCAAGAATAATCTTTAGGGATGGGGACTAATCTGAAGCATAATTATTAGGTAAAAGATAAATCTATTGAATATCTACATTATTCATGTATATGAATAATTCCACTATTTTAATGCCTCTAAATCATAAGGAATAGAGAAATATGCTATCTGCCCTATCAAAATAGTAATTTTGTTATAAATTAACTGAATTAAATCTCACTTGTTTTCCTGTCATGTAGGATGCAATTTACATAACAAAGAAGATCGTTATAGCCTTCTGAATATTGAAGCAGATTTAGGGTGAGGGAATATGGAAAAATCTTCATACTGTACATCAGTTCTAGGCACTGTCTCTCTTACCTAGGCTTTCATGCTGGCTTTATTATGGAATTTATTTTGGGGAAATTCTTGCAAGCCTACAAGTTCATGCTGCATTTCCATGCAGTGAACTTGTACACATTTATACTTAATAATATTTCCAAATTAAAAAAAAAATACAGATACAAGGTTAGGGCATAGGAGATGAGGAAATTAATAAGAAGGCCAGGATGGCAGAAAGGGAAATGCAGGGAAAGCAAGTGTCCAATTCATATGTGGTCAGTAGCTGAGATCATTTTTCTCCATCTGCCTGAAATATTTTACTGCAGACTCACCCACTTTCATTTTTTCCCCACGGTTCAGCGTGGCTTTGCAGTGCAGATGCATCTGCTGCAGCAGCCTTCTGAGGAGATCACACGGTGTGATACAATGCTAAAGACTCGTTAGGCAATCTCCTGCAGTAAGAGATCATCCTCTGAAGCCAGTCTCTCTGCACAGGCAAGGTTTGAAGGATCACTTTAAGCCAAGGATCTTTGTCATGTCAGCTGGGATGAGCAGTCAAGACAGATCTCCCTGTGAACTGAAGTGCACCTAAGGGAGGATGTGTGGGCAGAATCCAGGGGAGAAGCTCTTTCCTTCCTCTGTTATAGATCCCGTGGTAGCAATCTGAGCCCAGGCTTCCCTTGTGCTCTTGGGACACAAGAAGAATCAAGGCTGTTCCCCTAGAAAAATACCTTGGAAAACATTAATCCTACTCCTGGAGAACTTGCTCTCCTAAAAGCTAAAAAAGCAGCAGGGAGGAACTAGGAAATTTCTTGACTCCATCAAGTAATCAGTTCTACATTTTCCAGCTGATGAGTGTAATCAGGCTACAGTAAAAGAACAAGTTTTCTCAAGCTGCTTTCCATACTTCTGACAGGATTAAGAGGAATTTAAACTCTCTTCAATTTTACAATATAACTAGTTTGTAACAGATAATTGGTCCCAACCATTCCTTACTAATGTTGAGCACTGTGAGCTGCTTGCATGTTAATTATCCCTATGAAGGATAAAATGTGGAGCATTTTTATTCTGTAGAATAATTCACCTACCACAGTCCATAGAGACACAAGTTAATGGCTTCTGACCAATTGTGAATTATTACTGTGGAGTTGCTCCTCATAATCATTATTTGTTTAATTGCTGCTTCATGGTACAACAGAAAAATATTGATAGTGGAAGATTTGGTGCTTTGGGCAATGAAATGTTAGAAGTCCAATGCAGACCTTTTCACCCAGTTAGAAAAAACCACCCAAAACCATGAAGAAGAAGCTGAAGAAGAACTTAGTCAACACCCAAAATTCTCCAATTTGCTCTCTATATATCACTATATACTAAAACCTTAAATCCTACATTTTGCACCCTGTGATCCCAGTTCTATCACTCAATTTTGGAAGCCTGTTCCACGGCCTCAGGTCAAATGTGATGCTTGCTTGAGGGTCAGTGCCTTTTAACACAGAAAGCCTGAAATTCTCAGCTTCCAGAACTCCAGCAGCAGCCAGATGTGAGCCCAGAGGAAATGCAATGCAGTATTTTCCTGTGAGAAGTTACTCACTGCTCTTCAAACACTTCTGCTCTCTCCCTCTCTTAACTGCTGCAATCCTTTTAGTTTAACGTGTCCTTCCTGTATAAATGGCACTTAGGAAATGATTTCTGTCTTCCCCACCTATAAACCATGCTGAGATTTCTTCGGCTTGTTGCCACATAAACGAGAAAAAAGCTGTGTGCACGCCAGGAAATAAAAAATACCAATCTATTGTCTCTTCCTTTTTATATGGCTACTTTTGTCTGAAGATATTAAATCACCTTAGAACCATCAGTTAGCTGAAAACAGATTTTACTGCATCTCTGAAGTTAAAAAGTAGTGGAACAAAAAGACATTTCAGATTTTAATCCATATTTTTGTTGCCTTTTTTTGTTCCTCTGTGCCCCCCCACTCCCAAAAGAGTTTGTGAGCTTAGTATTACTCACCACTCTTCCCAATTCTACATAAAGGTGTCAGTTCAAGAAAGTATAAAAAATTTAATGGGGATTTATAAATTATCTGGGGACTAACTGAAAGCCTGGAGGTCACTGTAGTTCTATTCTTGACATATTTTCAAAACTTCAGGTGGGATATCCAGAGGTGTTCAGGTGATAAAAGACAGGAGTGGAGAAAGTGCTCACACTGCAGTTCACAGCCTGGAAGTTTGGGGACATACAAATATCTGTCACAGGACAGGGATGTCCCAGAGAAGAATTCCTTGGATTTCTGCTGGGTTTTGTGACCTCTTGAGTGTGTGCTACTTAGAGCTGGCTTTCCTCTGCTCTCTTCTAACAAATGCTGTGTTCGCGTTGAAATGGAAAAGGAGAAACCTCATAAAATATATAAGTAAGTGAATAACAAAAAGAAATGTTACAAAGAGTTTTTATTCTTAACATATCATAAACTGTTATAATCTGCATTACAGGAGGGTAAAGCAGCACATGAATGATGCATTTTGACTTCACTGATCTGCTGAGAGAGAAATTTACTCTTTCTGACAGGGTAGAGGGTGTGGATGCAAAACTGCTCTGTCAAAATATTTTCTGTTCCATTGACTTAGGATCACCTGCAGCTGAGCATGATACACATTGTAGGTAATGGATGTTCAGAGTTCTCTGAGGTCACTGGAGGTCATAGAGGCTGGATGTTTATGCCAGGGCCTGCCACTGTAATTCCTAGAAAATGCCTGGATGTGTTGGTAGTATTTAGTCTTGTACATCACAGGGGAATAGATGCTCAAGCAGACTGAAAATGAGTTCAGGCTGAAACCAAAAATGATACTGCCACGCTAGGTGAGTCAAGAAAAAACAAAACAGCTTTAAGTTCTGATTTTGTACTAGCCTGACTTGTCTGCATGGTGCTCTTTCATCTAGAAATGCCTAAATTTGGAGGAGTAATTCTGATAAACCAGTGGATTATTATCTTATTTTTTTCTCCAGTCACCAAAATAAATGCAGGACATAATCATTAGAATGACAAGAAAAGGAGCATAAAATCAGAATCTGGGTAGTTTTGCTGGCAATGTTTCTTGACTTTGGTTGGGAGCTGTAGCACATTATATATAAGATCTTTGTTATTGATTAAAGTTCAGCTAAAACTGAAGAAAATGGATACAGAAGCCCACTCTCATGTGTATCTATTCTGGGAATGGGTTTTACAGTGTATGCATTTAAAAATCTATATACTCCTTGCCCCAAAGGCAGGAATTGTAATTCTTCAGTTTACAGATCATGCAGGGAGTGATTAAGCATGTGTATTTTGTGATAGGTGTAAATTAAAAATAAATGTCAAATACACAGAAAGCACCTCTCTGAGTGTTTTTCTGGATATTTGATTGCCTTTTTAGCTGAAAAAACCAAAAATTAGATATCCAGAAAAAAACTGCTGTACTTTGAGGATATTTACAACTTCTCATACAAGATTCTCCTAACACCTGAGGACAGGAAAATACTAATAAACCAACTTAACAACATTGGTGTGAATACCCTGAAATTTGTTACATTCAACCCTCCTGAAACACCTTGTTTGCCAGGCATGAATGCTCACACTATGCACTATTTTTAGACAATATCTGGGTGCCACGTGAACACCTGAATTTGAATTGGAGCAGAGGTAGTCATGCTCTAACACTCACATCTGCTGCACAGTGTTTGTTATTTGGTGTTCTCAATATTCCTGCCCAGGATGTCTCAGGCTCCTGTTTGGACAGCAGACAAAAGAGGAGTTGCTTGGCTTGGATCCCAAATCACAGTGAGTAACAGCTAGCAGGCAGCTGAAGAGAACAGTTTGGAACTCCTCAGGAGGGCTGAAATGAATTCACCACAACTTTACCTTTACCACTGGATATAACAGAAATATTTGTTAGCCAGAGTTACAAAATCCCAAGAGTTACATTTCCTTATTGATCCATTGCCAGCTTCCCCCACCATGATATTTTCAACTCCCTACTGCAAGGGTTTAGATTAATGTAAAACAAGACTCCTAAACTTTTTTTTTTTTTTGCAGTTGAATTTATACATCTTTATCTTATGAGGTTTTTCTATAATTCAAGTGAATTTTTTTCTGTCTTAAAACAGAAGATCAGGAACAAAACCAGAAATATAATCTAAGACTTCTGATTCTGCTTCTCCAGATCTCAGTAGTTTTGGTGTCTATTCTATAATCTGTAAAATAAATTAAGTTGCATTAGAGAGAATATTAAGCTCAAAGAACTGCAAGATTGTCATATTAGCCTCATTTAATCCATAGATACAACTTCTAAAATAAATAATTCAAAAAGCACTCCTATGCAGTTTTTCAGATGTTGACTTACCATTTTCCTTTTTAGTTCTTTGTATCTCTTAAAGATCTATTGCACAGTTCTTAGTAATAGCAGCTCTGTACTGCCTGGAACATCTTTCATGATCTGATTGGATTGCATGGAAAATAGGGAACACAGTAACTTGGATTACTTGGATGCTGAAAAAACAGCAAGTTCAGTATTTATGATAAGAGTAGCAGGTGCAATGTGATATTTCCTGGGTATCTGGCTCTTGGTAGAGGTTAACACCATATCAGTATTTAACTGTTTCCCAGGTAATAAAATTAGAGGCCCTCAGAGTTAAATATTCATACCTGCATCTGCTGAAAAAAAACACAAAATCAAAAAAGGTGAGTAAATCCTCAGCTGCTGGGGCAAAGTGTCAATGTATATGTATTAAAAATGTCCACCACAGTTTTTCATGCAAAGCCTGGACCATTAAAAAAATTCCCTGTTACATATGTGTGCAGTGATATACAGGGTTATACAGACTGCTTTTTTCTTTCCTACCTTCCCCTTCATCTGTTGGGAAATCAGATATCCAGATTCCTTTTTCATCTACAAATGCTTGTGAAAAATGTGTGATCTGGGCTTTGTTAAGTTATTAATTCCCAAGAAAAGTAACTGACCAAGAAATCACATCTATACTTTTTGGCCTGTTGTAGCTCAGCTGCAAGGAATGTGTCAGAATAATTACTGAAGGAGAGAGAAAACCAAATTATTTTCATTGACTTGCCATGAATCCTTTTTAAAATAAGGTGCAATTGACTAAAGCATTATTTATTTCCAAGTCTTGTAATTGTTCCTTTGTCACAGAAGCTTATCAGAGGTACCAAAGCTGAATGTTGGTATGAAACAAACCTGGCTTATGTTAAATCCCCAATGAGCCAGTCTGCTCGTGGCAGATATCACTGCCAGCTAAATGGCCATCCACAAATCCTAAATCTCATAAAATAGAAACAAAGCAACAACAACAAAAAAAAGCTTGTTTAGTTTGCAGTCAGAGAACTCAGTTTCTATAGGAGCAAGAGATTCTTCCTGCTGGGATTTTCCAGAACTCTTGTTCTAACTTAACTTCATGTGGTCAAAGTCAACAGGACTGACTGGAACAGCAAACTGAGTAAGACTTTACCTCTTAGAAAATGCATCTCATTCTCCAGAGTGAGAAAAAGAGATTGTTTTGGTTTGTTTGTTTTTTTTTTTCTCACATTGATTTTTGTGGAACATGTGTCCAGTGAAAGATTCTATAATTCCTTTTTTTTTTTTTTCAGTTAAAATTTTCTAGATTATCAGAAGATTCTGGAATTGAGTCAGTGCCTTTGGATTTGTTCTTGTTATCCCTAGCTGGATTTTTAAAAATCTAGTGCTTAAAAATCTAGTCCAAAGAGTGTCCCTAACAGGTGTGCCAGCGATGAACTAAAATAAGGAGGCTCAAAAACCCCTAGAAAAATAGAATTAGGCCAAAAAGTTTAAATTAAAAAGGGGGAAGCACTTGTTCCAGAGTTCATTTTGAATACATTTTGGCTAAAGTTTTGGAGAGGCTACAGACAAGACTGAGACATATTGGCTGTACAGCTGCTGTTTTTCAAACAGCTTCCCCCCTGCACTTCCCCTGCCAGCCCCATCAGTGGATGATTTTGTACTTGGATGTTTTTAATGCCTCTCTAATGCAATGCTGTGTCCTCTCTCTCTTTTAGCTATGGTTGCCAACTGCAGCAAGCTGTTTGTTGCTTTCAACATGTGAAATAAACAGGCCTTACAGATAAGGATGATGCTATCAAATTCTTTTATATGATATTGTAGGCTCAGTTTGAACCATGGTCTTTGAGGATGAAATGCTGGATGAGGACTCTGCAGTTACAGCAGTGCCTGGTCACTTTTCTTGCAACTGGGAAATGATTTTTAAATTTTTAAATTTGATGGTGTGAGCAAAAGTTGTCTAATGCAAAGATGTTGTAGTGTTGTCGTGCCCCCTGTGCTTTCCTCCTGTTGATCCTACAGAAGTCTCTGCAGGAAGGAGCAAAGCTCTTTCTCTGTCTTTTTTTGACCTCTGCAGAGGTTCACTGTGTTCACCTCCTTTACTCCATGGGAAACATTTGGAATATTGAGGTTTGAGGAAGGGAAGACTGTCTTATTTCTCATGATGTACATAAAAAATGCAAATAAAGAGAGTTTTACACAGGCAGCCTGGAGACAGTGACATCCCAGGAAAATATCCTTAATCACTGTAGTCTCTAATTATGGGGGGAGTAGCAGATTTTGCTGAAAAATGCTCTGAATCCAATTTATACCTTATTCCTTCAGTTTCATTTTACCACCCATGTTAGGATTAACCTAACCACATTCCAGGCTAACTCCTAGTTTGTTGCCACAGGTGGAAATATAGAAAATCATGTCCAAACATGATGTGTAGGACTTGACTGTGCTCAGGAGCTGTCTGAGAGGCCACAGCCATGGGAAAGGGTCAGAGCACGTGTCCAGCAGCACAAAGAGAGAGGCACTGCCATGGGCTCACTCAAACTGGAGGAATCAGGCATAACCTCACAGGAGTTCCTTTCTTGTGGGAGATGGATTTGTAGAGGATTCTCAAAGCCTGACAGAAGGATCACACCGTCTTGTGCATTTGTAGGCAAACTTTGAGATAAGAAATGCTGGCTGAGAAAGGCCATGGGATAGGACAGACATTGTTGAGAGAGAAATTGAACTGGAAACAAGTTTCAAATGATGGCCTTGCAAATAGACCAGATACTTTGGAGAAACTGAACTGTGATAGTGTATTGTAGCATGACCCATGTGGAGTATTTTGATAGAGGATTGGTTTAGAAGCATTAGCAGCATTGTGTGGCAAAAGCTGATAGGCCAAAAAACTATTGCAATTAGGAAACAGTTTAGTTTCTGATGTAATGATGTGAATTGTAACATCTGTACTATCATATCTTTCAAATGAGAGTGAAAATGGAATAAAAATCTTTAAAACACCTCTCAGGAGCCCCATCTCTGGGTCAGAAAAAGGGATTTTCTGACACTTCCTCTGTACATTGCCTGAGGAACCCCAGAAGTTACAAAACCATCTGGCTTTAAGCCTGCTCCCAAATCCTTTGCAATTTAACTGGAAAGATCATTGTTCTGCCTAGGTCACCTCACTCTCACTGAGCTTTGAAGAGGTACAGCCAGCTCAGAGATGTGCAGAAGAGCAGCAAGCTCCAAAACAAACAAACCTATTTCACCAGCAGCTTTACAAGAGAATTTTTCAAGTGTCCTCCTGAAGGGCCCTCCAAGGATGATGACGATGTTGCTGCTGGCCTGTGGAAGATGTGACCTTTCTGCTCTGCTCAGCAGAGTCACTTGACAGCATTCCTTGGGAGGCACTGACCTGTTCTCCTTCCTTTTGTCTAAGATTCAACGTGGAACTGTTAAAATCAGTCCGGGGAAGCAAGGGGCTGCAGCTTGTTGTTATTTAAAGCAGGAGTGTTTTGTAATGACAGGCAATTAAAGGGATGGAGCTTGCTGAACATGACACATCTCCTGGTAATGTCACTGCACATAACGGAGGCAGGGCTCTGGGAGACGTGTGATGGCTTCTGATCTGCCAGGAGGCAATTTAGGCAGAAATTAACTCGTGTCTAATCTGATCAGTGGGCTCTTCCAGGTGAGTCAGTCAATGCAAAAGTGGACTGAGGGATGCTTTTTGTGCAGGCAGCTGAGGGAAGGTAAATAATTTGCAATTTTCGAGCCAGAGATAGCGAATTTGTTGTCTTTCTCTTGGAACTGCTTTCAAGTAAGATTTATAATTGCTGAACTTTGCCTTGAAGGGCTGAAAAATAGAACAGAACAAAATACTTGAACAGTTGCATACACCCAATTATCACATAGGGGACCTTAAATAACAAAAACATCACAGCTGTACAACTTTTACTGCAGTTTCATTTGCTCTGAGTGTTTAATTTCCAGGCTCTTATGTATACATATAGATACTTCAAAATAATTTTGACAGCCTTTAATGTTTCAGTCTTCAAATTTATTTAATAGTTTTTAATCTAGTGAAACAGAAGGAAATACAGCCATATGTTTAGTCGCTGCTTTTTATAAAGAAAATATGATATATCAATAAAGATATTTCCATGTATTCATTGTGTCCCAGGCTGCTTGATCTATTTCAGTCTTTTAGGTGTTTTGTTTGTTTGCCTGTTAATCTTTCAAATTTATTATTTAAAACCTTCTCAAATGGATCTAGAAATGGGGTTTTTTTTCAATTTTAAAGGCAGAAATAACAATTTTGGTTTAGTCTGTAGATACAGATTTTGTAAAAATATTTTTTAATGAGCCATAAAATTTATTCAGCTGTTTTTTGTGGCCTTTTATAATCCCAAGGAAAGGTGTTGATATTTTGGAATTCAACATGTTATATTGCTATTTTTAGTCTAGTCATTGTAACATTTTGTGGTGATTAATACCCTGACATCCCAATATATGAGCAGTTACATATATGTTGAGAGTCACTGAGGATTTTTTTCATTGGCAAGTGAGAAGTGGAAGACAAAATTAGTTGAACGGGGAAATATCTAGAAAAGAGAAAATAGAATTAGATTTTTAAAAAGCAAGAGGTTCATGTTTTAATGCATAAAATAAACATGCATAAAAGAATTTGCATTTTAAGAGTGTCTGGGTTTTAACTTGGCAGTATTGCTAGCATTGGAAGTATTTAACAGGAAAATCTGATGGTCTGGATACTTCAGATCAAGTGCACATTCTGGAGAACTGTTGAAATAATTTAGTTTAGTGTTTAAGACTCTCAACTAATATTTGGATGGAATATTATCTTGTTTCAGAAGTGGCCTTATGTAATTCAATAGGACCATTACTGGAGCAAGATGTTCCCATAGTTGAAGGCTAATCACACAATTATCAGTTCCTTCCTCTAAAATAAGGATCTAATTATGTATTTCCTTTATTTGAACAGTCTTGTTTACAGGCTCCAGTTCCTGATTTTTAACATGCAAAAGGGAAAGAGGTTGGAATTTTATGTGAGACTGAAGACATTTCTTTTGGTGACAAAACTTCTATAAAAAGTTTTATAAAAATATGAAGTATCTTTTCAGAGCCTAGAGATTAATGTACATTGAGAAACTTGCCTGCCTTTGCACCTGCAAATTATCATTGAGTGTGTATGGCACAATCAGAGTAAGAGTCAATTACTGTTAATTCCTGCAGTGGAATTTTTTTTTTTTTTTTTTTTTGTTCTGTCAAGGAGAAGAGACAGATCACCCTGCTTCTCTAGGACACTGAAGGTTATAAGTGGCTGATGGCTTTCAATACCCACTGTGATCATTAACAGTGTCAAATATCTGTCAGCTGGAGGAGGCAAAGAAGCTGGAAAAAAAAAATATTCTGACCCTTTTGGAGAAATGATTGCAGGGAGCTGGATGGTCTCAGGACCGCTGGGGGTTGCTGAGATCTCAAACCATTCTGAGGTGGCAAAATTTGCTGAAGCCTTATATTTTCTTGTTGTGCCCTTATGAAAGAAAAGTTCCCTCCTTTAACAGCAGTCCACACTAAACCTAAGCAGACATCATAAACAGAGAAGGTCTGGAATTTTCTTCATACTGTCTTGTTGCCAGGTTTTCCGTAAGTTTCTGAATTTTAGCAGCAGACATTTCTATTTTCTGCTAGTCCATTTTGTTAAGCTGTCTCTCCTCTGAAAGGAAGCATCATGGGCAGTGCTTGTCAATGTATCTCTAATTGCTGTGAACTTTATAGAAGTATAATAATACATTTTTAATTGATTAAACCTGCAAGGCAAAGAAACAGAAATTGTAAAGATACAAAGAAAGAGGGAAGTGGGGAAAATGGGACACAATTTATGAATTAAATAACTATTCCATTGAAACTCACATAATTAAGTCTTAGAGCCCTTTCCAGAGCTTCTCTATACAATTATATTTTTCATCAAATAATTCTCAGCTGAGATTTTTCTTTGTCTCCTTCCAGGGCTTTACATCTGGCTTATGCAGAGATCTTGAACACTTTACAGCAGCCATCATGTCACAATGTGTGTCCATTTGATTCAGAACAAGCCTGATTTCTGAAGCAAGACACAGGTAATACATATGAGATTAACAACTACCTTTTCTAAAGGTCAAGAAACCTTTTATCTCATCTAAGCACACTTTGCAGAAGATGATACACTGCCCACCTTTAACTGTTCCTCTGTAACCATCAGCAAAAGGAAAAGGCTGTTTAGTTCTTTCTCTGGTACATTTGTCATGATCTTCTCCCCTGATCTCTTAAAAAAGGTTTTTACTTTTTCCCCTTCCTCCATTCGGTTCATAATTTCATTCATTTGGCATTAATTTGCCATTAGAATTTTTTTTCTGGCACAATCAGTTCTTTTTTTCCCCACTTCCCTGAATAGAATGTAATCCCCAAAAACCTGTTTATTAGGACATGAGTAGAGTTGGGAAATGGTGTTTAACAATGTATTAGGTCATGCATTTCAACAGACTTGTTTTAAGCACCATTACAGGATTATTGAACACTTGTTAAAATGTAGAATCTGGCTGTACACCAGTTTAAAGGCAGGCAGTTCTACATGCAGTGCCCCAAATCATGTTAAAATCTCTGTGCTAGTGTGGTTTAAGCACATGCAGTGCAGTTTCACCAGCCTTTTGCAGGCACCCCCAAGGTGCTGTGGGACCTCTGACCCAAAGAGAATCCAGGGTTATCAGGGTTAATGAGGCACTCAGCCCAAGATGATAAACTCAGCTGGGAAGCAGGAGATGAACTGAGCTTCAGAGCCTGTTGCTGCTGAAAGGATGGGCAGAGCACCTCTGCTCAGTGTGCACCCAGAGCACACTCAGGGCTGGATGGAAGCATCACTTATTTAATGTTTCTTCAGAAACTTGCCAACATGGTAGCTAGGACTTTAATTCTTGGGGTTTTTTTAAGTAGTTTGAAATATGCTGAACACATTCATCTGTCTATTAACATAGCAGTGAAGTCTGTTATGCTTGTCATGGAGAAGGAGCTATTTTCTGTCTTGGCATTCCTCTCATTTTGCAATGGGTTTTGGTAGCTCGCCAGTCCAAAGCCATGTGCTGTAGACATCTCCCCATCAGTCAGAGATGCTGAGTGAGTAGTGAACCGTGTTCTGTTTGGTTTCTCCCCCCTAAAGGCAGAGTAGCTCTCTGGGTGCTAGTAGAGCTACTTTTGATGCATATGGGGGTGAATAGAGGCAAAGCTGAGGATAATCAAGTTGTTCCGTTTAACTGAATTCCCAAATCACATACATACTTTCAACACTTGCTTCTGGTTTGGCTGTTAGTTTGCTGTTTTTTTGTTTTTTTTTGTTTTTTTTTTTTTTTTAATTCATATAACTTCAGGGGAAAAAAAATCCACAAAATATCACAGCCACACAACAATTAAATTTGGAAGCTTAATGTTTCTTTCAATACTAAAAAGCCATGCTATGATCTTTACTGTTAGTGGAAACTGTAATAAATCTCTCTGATCAGTAGGTGCAAGTGAGAACAAAAAGGGAGGAGAACACTATTAAAAACTGATTGAACGGCTGTAGTTCCTTTCATCAGGCTACTCAGTCTACAGATTGTAGAAGTTAAAACCCCTCTGGGACACACATCTGAGAAGAAAAAGCTCTTTAAGATGGTGTACAGGTTGAAAAAAGCAAAATTCAAATAGTCATCAATGACTATTCTTTTAAGGGGTTCTTGTAAAGGGGATAACCCTAAGAAAGATCCTTCTCTCGTGGACATCCCAAATTAGAATCTCCAAATCATAGAATCCTCTGGGTTGGCAAAGATCTTTAAGATTTCCAAATACAACTGAAAACATGACTCTGCCAAGCTGTGTCCCCAGGAGCCCCATCCACATGTCTTTAAATACCTGCAGGTATGGTGACTTACTTCCCTGGGCAGCCTGTTCCCGTGCTTGACAACACTTTATAGAAAGAAATACCCCTAATATCCACTCTGGTGCAACTTGAGGCCATTGCCTCTCCTTCTGTTGCTTATTACTGGGGAGAAGAGACTGACTCCCCACCTGGCTGCACCCTCCTGTCGGGAGTTGTGGAGAACTCCCTGAGCCTCCTTTTGTCCAGGCCAGCCCAGCTCCCTCAGCTGCTCCTCATCTGCCTCGTGCTCCAGGCCCTTCCCCAGCTCTGTTCCCTTCTCTGGGCTCGCTCCAGCCCCTCAGTGTCTTTGTTGTCGTGAGGGGCCCAGCGCTGGACACAGGATTTGGGGAGTGGCCCCACAGTGCCCAGTCAGGGGGACGTCCCTGTCCTGGTCCTGCTGGCCACCCCGTGGCTGGGACAGGCCAGGTGCCATTGGCCTCCTGCCCACCTGGGCACCCCTGGCTCGTGTTCAGCTGCTGTTGACCAGCACCCCAGGGCCTTTCCCACCAGGCCCTTTCCAGCCCCTCTGCCCCAGCCCGGAGCTGCAGGGGTTGTTGTGACCAGGGCAGGACCTGGCTGACCCTCACAGCACTGGCCTCAGCCCATGGACCCAGCCTGGCCAGATCCCTCTGCAGAGCCC
>VZUI01062310.1:0-12898 GCA_013401135.1 Cettia cetti
CCCAGCCCATGGATCCCATCCCATCCCATGGATTCCATCCCATCCCATCCCATGGATTCCATCCCATCCCATGGATCCCATCCCATCCCATGGATTCCATCCCATCCCATGGATTCCATCCCATCCCATGGATTCCATCCCAGCCCATGGATCCCATCCCATCCCATGGATCCCATCCCATCCCATGGATCCCATCCCCATCCCTTCCCCAAGGACGGCAGTACAATCCCAATTCACGCCATTCCCGCACCCTCAGACCCCGCAGCGGTTTTCCCAGGATCCCCGTCCCAGGCTCACCCATCACATTCAGGAAAACATTCCCGGAGGCCAGGACCACCTTCTCCCGCGTGGCTCGGTCGTAGATCCCCACGTGGCACTCGTAGGGACCGTTGTCCGAAATCCGGACCTCGGGAAGGCTGCGGAGGAAGGACAGCGCTCAGGGCTCCATCCCCTCCTGATCTGGAGCAGGGACGGAGCTCACGGCTCCATCCCCTCCTGATCTGGAGCAGGGACAGAGCTCACAGATCCATCCCCTCCTGATCTGGAGCAGGGACAGAGCTCATGGATCCATCCCCTCCTGATCTGGAGCAGGGACAGAGCTCACGGATCCATCCCCTCCCGATTTCCCACGGGATTCATCCCTCAGCACCCAGATATCGATCATGGCGTTGGACAGGGATCAATAAACCCTTGTCACGGGTTAACACGGTTTGATTTTAATTGAAGGGAAATATGGAATATTGTCCTTTTAGGACTTTAGGAGAGACAGAGACCAATCAGAAGTTAGTTTTAGATTTTGACACGTGTTGACCACTGAGAACACTGAATACGACCTTGGAGGAATACACATATGTTGCAGTAGGACACGAAATAAAGATGTTTGACTCCAGTCAGGGGCCAGAGAATCAGAAGCCCTTTTTTACAATTTATTCTGCCTTTTTATAACCTGCTGTGCTAAAAAGGCACGTTATTGATCCATAGGATTGACACCTCTCTCCATTGGTTAAGTAACAGAAATAGCAAAACACCACCTGGGAGAGAGGTTGTTATGGAAAAGGAATATTGTTTATTGGAAATATTATGGGAAAGGGCAGTTATTTACACAAAGTTGTTTGGGAAAAGGAAAACTGTTGAAAAGTTTCCCTTGGGAAGAGCGAGCAATTCTCAGGCTTGGAAATATCGGGCCCACACCCACATCTCTGACAATCCCTAGGAACTCCAAAGGCTGCAGGAGGAGCTCGGGAATGCTTTGCCAGCCTGAGCTCCCCGGCACTGCCTGCGGGTCTGATTCTCTGAGTCTGTGAAGTTTTCAGCCTGTTAGCTGCTGATTTTCTCTTCCCTTGAGAAAGTTTCTTGTCTCAAGGACAAATCCGCGTGTTCTCATAACAACCCTCCCACGGCTGCTGCTTCCATTATTTAACCAATGAAGAGAAGTGTTGTCTTTACTGACCAATGATGTGGTTCCTTAGCGCAGCATGTTATAAAAAAGTTGTGTGAAATTGTAAATAAAGCTTTTCTGATCTTTCTTCTACCTGGAGTCAAGTTCCTCATGTCCAACAGCAATGCTGACAGCTCCTCCGAGGGGAAGGAATTGTGTTTTTGGAAGGAGACGTGGATGGGAGCACAAATCCCTGATGTGGACATGGCCTGCCCCCGGAGCACCAATGGAAAACCTCGACCTCGGCCCCGCCAGGCCACCCCAGCACGGCAAAATCAGCAAATCCCAAATTCCGAGTGAGCCTGGAGCACCCATCCACCCCCCTGTTATCCGGAGGGTTTAGATAGATTTGAGAAAAGTGGGAGAGGACAAGCTGTGCCAAAGGATGGGTGCTGCTGGAGCTGGGAATGCTGGGGAGGCTGCACAGGGGGCAGGTCACTGACGGGCAGAATCCCGGCTCCCTGGTCAGCAGCATCCACCTTTCCAGTCCTCTCCATCCCACCTTTCCAGTCCTCTCCATCCCACCTTTCCGGTCCTCTCCATCCCACCTTTCCGGTCCTCTCCATCCCACCTTTCCAGTCCTCTCCATCCCACCTTTCCAATCCTCTCCATCCCACCTTTCCAATCCTCACCATCCCACCTTTCCTATCCTCACGATCCCACTTTTCCAATCCTCACCATCCCACCTTTCCAGTCCTCTCCATCCCACTTTTCCAATCCCCACCATCCCACCTCACTTTTCCAGTCTTCAGAATCCCACCTTTCTGATCCCTATATCCCACTTCTCTGATTTTTAGCATCCCACAGTTCTGGTCCCCAGAATCCCACCTTTCTGCTCCTTTGTATCCCACCTTTCTGCTCCCCACCATCTCCCCTTTCTGATCCTCAGCATCCCACAATTCTGATCCCCAGGATTCCGCTTTTCTGTTCCTCAGAATCCCACTTTTCTGCTCCACAGAATCCCATTTTTCTGTTCCTCAGAATCCCACTTTTCTGCTCCACAGAATCCCGCTTTTCTGGCCAGCAGCATCCCCCTTTTCCATTCAGCAGAGCCATCCCACCTCACCAGCCGGCACCATCCCACATCCCGCCTTTCCAGCTGGCACCACCCCACCTTCCCAGTTGGCAGCACCATCCCGCCTCTCCAGCTGGGAGCATCCTGCCTTTCCATCTGGGAGCATCCCACAATTCCAGGCAGCACCATCCCACCCCACCTCTCCCGCTGCTCCCATTCCTCCCTGCTGGTCTGTGACTTTCTATCTTCCTGGACGGAAGGACCATCCCAACTTCCCCAGCTGGAACCATCCCACATTTCCAGCTGGCGGCATTATCCCACCTCACTGCCTGGAAGCATTCCCACCTTTTCTGTTGGAAGCATTATCCCAGCTCAATGGATGGAAGCATCCCTCCTGTCCAGTGGGAACCATCCCACATTCCCAAACAGAAATGCTATCCCACCTCTCCAGCAGGAACCATCCCACATTCCCAGTCAGGAGCATCATCCCACCTCACTGCCTGGGAGCATCCCACCTTTCCTGTTGGAAGCCTTATCCCAGCTCATCCTGCCTCTCCAGCAGGAAGCATCCCACCTCTCCAGCTGGCATCATCCCACCTCACCGCCTGGACACATCCTGCCTTTCCAGTCAGGAGCATTATCCCGCCTCACTGGCCGGAAGCATCATCCCACTTCTGCAGCTGGAAATATCCTGCCTTTCCAGTCAGAAATATCCTGCCTCTCCAGCTGGAAACATCCCACATTTCCAGTAGGAAGTGTTCTCCCACCTCTCCAGCTGGCATCATCCCACCTCACCGCCTGGGAACATCCCGCCTTTCCAGTCGGGAGCATTATCCCGCCTCACTGGCCGGAAGCATCATCCCACTTCTGCAGCTGGGAGCATCCCACATTTCCAGTTGGAAGAGTTACCCCACCTCTCCAGCTGGGAGCATCCCACATTTCCAGTCAGCACCATTATCCCTCCCCAATGTCCGGAAGCCTCATCCTGCTTTTCCAGCAACTTTCCACCTTTCCAGCTGGCACCGCTGTCCCGCTGTTGTGGAGAGGAGCATCCAGGCACCGTCCCTCCCCTCTGGCTGGCAGCATTCCCCCTTTCCAGGAGATCCATCCCTGCTCATTCCCCCTTTCCGGGAGATCCGTCCCCGCTCATTCCCTCTTTCCAGGAGATCCGTCCCTGCACTCGAGCAGCCTCATCCCGCCTCATCCTTCCCATGTGGATGGCAGCAATTCCCTCATGGAACATCCAGGATAAAAATCCCTCTCAGGGGATTTTTCCCTTCCAGGGGGATTCCAGCCCCACTTTTCCCTTCTTCAGCCCCTGCTGCCCTTCAGCTCCAAGGATCCCCCTGGAAGTGACCATTCCCCGCTTTCCATGGATACAACACTTCCAACCGAGCCTCCTCCATCTGTTCCAGCCTCCCGTTATCCAGGCACGGATCGGGAATATCCCTTTGGAAAGGCTCCAATCCCGCTCCATCCCTTTGGGAAGGATTCCTCAGGATTTGCAGGTGGATTTTGGGGCCTCACCGGCTGGGTTTGGTATTCCCGAGGATAGGAGACAGGAAACAACCGGCACTGGAAAGGCAAAGGGTCCCTGGCGGGTCCTGAGTTGGGAATACGGGAAAAACGGGATTTGGGAATTCCTAAAGCAAAGCTGTAGGACCAGGGTGGGATTTTAATCAAGGGAAAAAATCTGGGATTGGGGGGGATTGGATCTCTCCCGGCTTTTCCCAGCTCAGAGCCTGGATGGAAAGAGGCGGCACCGGCAGCCCCTGGGCCATGCTGATAAGGCTGGGAAAAAGGCTGATAAGGTGGGAAAAGGCTGATAAGGACCTGGAAAGGCTGATAAGGCTGGCTTCTCCCAGGATAATACTCCCTGGGATGGTTCTGCTTGGGATAATGCTGATAAGGAGTGGGGAAATGCTGATAAGGAACTGGGAAAATGCAGATGTGGCCGGCTGTTCCCAGGATAACATTCCCTGGGATGGTTCTGCTAGGGATGACCCTGATAAGGATTGGGGAAATGCTGATAAGGACCAAGGACAGGGGTAATGCTGATAATGACGGGGTTAATGCTGATAAGGACTGGGATAACACTGATAAGCAGTGGATGACATTGAGAAGGACCAAGGACAGTGATAATGCTGATAAGGACCAGGACAACCCTGATAAGGACCAGGATAAAACTGATAAGGACCATGATAATGCTCATAAGGACCAAGGACCCAGATAATGTTGATAAGGACTGGGATAATGTTGATAAGGACCCAGATAATGCTGATAAAGACCAAGGATAGGGATAACACTGATAAGGACCAGGACAACGCTGATAAGGACGGCTCCTCCTGGGATAAAGCTCCTTGGGACAACTCCAGCTGTTCCCAAATCCTGGTAAAGATTCCCAAAAAAAGAGAGAATAAATGGACAGACAAAGAAAGGCAGAAAGAACGGGACCAAAACCATGGATTGGGAAATGCTTCATCCATCCCCAAACTCGCCCTGGGCCTGCCCCAATTTTCAGGAGAGCCCAAAATCAGGTGGGACCTTCCCAAAAAAACCCAAGACTGGGAGAACTGGCCCTGGGAAGATCTCCCTGCCTGGCTGGGCCCTATTTTCCTTGGAAAAGAAAGGCCATGGCGTGGAAAGCCTTTTCCCAGCAACACCTCCCAGCTCCATGCCCAATTCCCTGCCCATTCCTGAGGCTTTCAAGTGCCTGCAGCTGGAGCGGGGGAATTTTCTGCTCCCAAATTCCATTTGTGTGGAGAAAGGGCGGAAAACCAAGAAACTGGAGCCAGGGTGTGTGTGAGCTCCTCCTCAAAAGGTCAGAGAAATATTCCATGGGCACAGGGAATGTTTGATCCTCATTCCTGCTCCAGGGATGCTCCCGATCCCTCATTTCATGGGCACAGGGAATGCTGGATTCCTCACCCCGTGAATTCCTTCCATGGGCACAGGAATATTTTAACCCAGTTTAACTCCCCAATTTTCCTGGTGCTGGAGAGGCAGCCCTGGAGTCAGGGGTGTGAAATTCCTGCCTGGAGCTGCCAAATCCTTCTCCGAGCAGGAACTGGCTGTGTCAGGAATTTGTTCAACACCTTGGGAACAGCTCAGGGGATCCAGGGAAACCAAACACAGGGATGGAGCAACCCCAGAGCATTCCTGTAACATCCCTGGAGCATCTCCTGAACACCTCCAGGATCCCTGGAGTATCCCTGAAGCATCTCCTGAGCATCTCTGGAGTATCCCTTGAGGATCCCCAGGGCATCCCCAGAGCATCCCTGGAAAATCCCTGGAAAAATCCCTGAAGCATCCCTGGAGCATTCCTGGAGTATCTCCAGAGCACCTCTGAGCATTCTCAGAGTAACCCTTGAGTAACCCTTGAGCATCCTCCCACTCCTCTGAGTAACCCTGGATTAACCCCTGACCTACCTGAGCATCCACGTGAGCATCCCGAGCTTCTCCTGAACATCCCCTGAGTGTCCCTTGAGTGACCCCGAGTGACCCCGAGTGACCCCCAAGTGCCTCTGAGTGATCCATGAGTATCCTCTGAGTAATCCATGAGTGACCCCTGAGTAACCCCCGAGTACCCTCTGAGTGACCCCTGAGTATCCTGTAAGTAATCCATGAGTATCCCTTGAGTGACCCTGAGTGACCCCTGAGTGACCCCGAGTGACCCCTGAGTATCATATGAGCAATCCATGAGTATCCTTTGAGTAACCCCTGAGTAACCCCTGAGTACCCTGAGTGACCCCTGAGTATCCCCTGAGTAATCACTGAGTATCCCCTGAGTCACCCCTGGGTGACCGCTGAGCACTCCTGACCCCCCCTGAGCCTCTCCGGAGCATTCCCGGAGCATTCCCAGAGCATCCCAAACTTCTCCCGAGCCTCTCCCGAGGATCCTCCTGACCCATCCCATAATATTCCCTCCCTAGCCCTGCTCTCCCACCCTTTCCCCACATTCATTCCCACTTTTCCTTAGCATAGAAAACAACTCCAAACGTGGCAGGCAAAAACAGCGGAACATTCCAGAAAAACCCCAAATCCCAAAGGACTGGGAAGAATTTCCCACTCCCCACCTGCTCATCCCAGCCCTTTCCAGACCATTCCGGACATTTCCAGCTGGAAAACATCCCATGACTGGAGGAAATCCTGCTTTTCTCCCACCACATTCCCAATTTTCCTTACCCCACACTGCGGGAAAAACCAGCTGGGAAAATCCTGTAGGAAATTCTCATTTCCCAAGGAAATGAGGCCGGAAAGAAACCGGGAGGGAGGAAAATTTCATCCCGGTTTTTTTTCCCCTTGGAGGAAGCCTCTCCTGACCTTTTTTCCAAGCTCCAGTGTTGCTTTTAGAGCAGGTGCGGAATATCAGGAATAAACTTGGAATTCTGGAAGTGATTCCCACTTGGAATAAAAGCAAGGAGATGCTTTATTTTATAAATAATCATGAATCCGCTTTTCCCAATTTTCCCCAAGCTTTGGATTTCTCTGCCCATTCCCACCTCTAAAAATTCCCATTTTCCCCTGAGAACCACCAGGAAAATGGGAACACCCCTTGGATGTTGGAATCCTGCTGGAAGCCTTTCAATGGTGGCCAAAAACATGGAGAAAAAATTCCTAAAAATTTGGATTTTTGGGGGAAAAAAGGACTCACCGCACGGTGGATTGGTAAACGAGGTCTTCGCGTTTCCGGTAATTTTCCATCTGGGAAAAGTTGGTGGAGAACATGGCATCGAAGGTGAAGATCTTCTGCTTGATGGTGCCGCCGTCAGTGACCTGGGGAAAAACAGAAATTCCCAAAAATTTGGGAATTTTGGGCCAATTTTTGAATATTTCAAAGGGTTTTTATGCCAGGAATTGAATTAATTGATTTTGACTTGAACAGATTTGGTTAAATTTGAATGCATTTATTTAGATTTGAATGGATTTATTTGTGGCTTAATATAATTTTTATATATAAATAATCATTAAGACTTGAATACATTTTTAAAAATTTAAATTGATTTATTTGTGGTTTAACGTAGTTTTTCACATGTTAATATTAATTTAAATTTGAATGCATTTATTTAGCTTTGAATTGGTTTTTTTGTGTTTTAATGTAATTTTTTATACGTTAATATTAGTTTAAATTTGAATACATTTATTTAGATTTTAATAGGTTTTTTGTGTTTTAATATAATTTTATATGTTAATATTCATTTAGATTTGAATAAATTTACTGGAATTTTAATCTCTATTAAATACTGGAAATACATTAAATATTTTATGCAGCACATTTAAATATGTGCATTAGAATTTTAATTTTAGTTTTGGATTTGATTTTGGTTTTGGTTTGGGAATTTTTTTATTATTATTTTTAATTTTTTTTTTTTTTGATACCACGACTTCCATATTTTTCCATAGAATCCCAGCATCTTTCAGCTTGGAATTTATGGATTTCGGATTCCCCTGCTGAGATGAAATAAAAATCCACATTTTCCATCCCATTATTTCATTTTCCAGCTGGGAATTGTCATTTTTAAACAGAAAATGGCTTTTTTAGGAATTGTTTATTCCTAGTGTCTCCCAGCACCTCTGGATTTATCTTCCCTGCCTTTGAGGAGGAATTTTGGTGGAAAATTAAGGACGAAAATGGGATTTTTGGGGCTAAACCCAGTGAAAATTCTCATTGTTTGAAACAAACCAGGAGGAGCAGCAGAAGATTCTGGGATTTAATCCTCAAATCCAACATTTCCTGAGGACAAAACCCCAAATCCCCACCCAACACTTGGCCAAAATTCCCCATTATTCCTGATTTCCTCTTTTCCCGCTTTTTACGGCAAAAAGAGGAAAAAAAAATCCGTCACTAAAGAACCTCTTCCAATTTATTATCCCAGGCTGAGGCTTTTATGGGAAAGAAATTCCACCCTGGCACAGATGTGGGATGAAGAAAAACGGGGAAAATGACGGGAGTTGTAAATCTCCAGCGTTGGGAAGTTTCTAGGGAAGTTTCCAAGGATTTTTCCTGACTTTTCTTTGGGTTTGGGGAGGAACCTGGGGGCTGCCCCAGGATGGAGGAGGGATCTCAATCCAGAGGGATTTTAGGGATTCCTGTAGGGTGGGAAGCGCTGGGAATGGTGGAGGTGGCGCCCATGGATGGGAATTTGCAGCCCTGGGATTTTCCCAGCACATCTGGGCAGATGTGGGCCCAAATCCCACCCCATCCAAGGGCAGGAGTGGGAAAACACCGCTGGGATCATCATCCAGGAGTTCTCATTCCCTGAGGACGGGGAGCACAGGGAAGAACCAAATCCCGGAGGGAATTCCAGGTAATTCAGGGCTCTCAGGAAAAGGCCCATCAGGAATTGTCTCTCTCCAGGGATCAGCCCCTGATTCCAGCCTTTTATCCACGCCCCTGGGAGTTTTTTGGGAAGAGAAGCTCCCCAGGAATCTGCAGCCCAACAAAGGAGGATAATTGGGCAGCATCCCACGGTTCCCATCCCAATGGATGTCTCCACACCCAGGAATTTTGGGAAAAGGGGCCCAGGAACACATTCCTGCTGCTTCCTGCATTATTCATAAATCCCAGGAAAAATCCCATTCCTGACAAAACTCAGCTGTTCCAGAGGCAGCTCCTCCCCTCCAAAGTGACCCGAACAAATCCCAAAATCCATTAAAATTAACATCTGCTGTTCCCAAATCCATTAAAATCTCCCAAGCCTCTCATCAGGATGCCCAAAGGATCCAAAACTGTTGGGAATTGATGGATGTGGGATGAAGGGAGCGAGGTGGGAGCGGTTGGGAAGGGCCGGAATTGGGATCTGACCCAGGCTCCGTGTCCCGAGGATGGATCGATGGATTCCCTTTCTGGGGAATGGAAATTGCTCTGGAAAGAGGGAAAATTCCCTGGAGCGGCTGCAGCACTCCCGGTGTTTGTGGGGGGAGGCCGTGCCAAGAGCCAGCGGGAAGGACTCGTTATCCTGGAAAATCCCGGATTTGGGGTTTTCCTGCTCATGCCCTGGAGAATCAACTGGGAAAAACTCATTATCCAGGAAAATTTGGGATTTAGGTTATTCCTGCTCATTCTTTGGAGAATCACAACCAATGGGAAAAGCTCCTGGAAAATTCCTGATCTCACTTCTTCCTGCTCATTCCTTGGAGAATCAACCATGAAAAGCTCCTCATTCTGGAAAATTCCGTTTTAGGTTTTTCCTGCCCATTCCCTGGATAATCACAACACTGGGAAAAGCTCCTCATCCTGGAAAACTCCTCGTTTGGGTTTATTCCTGTCCATTCTTGGAGAATCAGACAGGAAATCTCATTATCCTGGAAAATTTTGGATTTAGGGTTTTTCCTGCCTCCCTCGCCCATTTCCTGAAGAACCATAAACACTGGGAAAAACTCGTTATCCTGGAAAATTCTGGATTTGGGCTTTTCCTGTTCATTCCCTTGAGAATCACAACCAATGGGAAAAACTCATTATCCTGGACAACTCCTGGTTTCACTTTTTCCTGCTCATTCCTTAGAGAATCAACCACGAAAAACTCCTCATCCTGGAAAATCCTGGATTCAGGGTTTTTCCTGCCTATTCCCTGGAGAATCAGACAGGGAAAACTCGTTATCCTGGAGAACTCCAGATTTAGGGGTTTTTTCCTGCCCATTCCCTGGAGAACTGGCTGGGAAAAACTCATTATCCTGGAAAACTCTTGGTTTGGGCCTTCCCTGCCTCCCTTTCCCTGGAGCATCCACATCCAGCTGAAATCCAACCTCCCATCCCAACTTCCTGCACCTCTGATCCCACCCTGCTCCGGTGCCAAATTCCCCAAATCCAGCTGAGCTGATTCCTTTGCCTGATCCCGGATGGTTTGATCCCAAAATGAACCCCACATCCCAAAGGGATCACCCACCGAGCATCCCAAAAAACTGGGGAATGAAGAGATCAATATTTTACAGGAGTGCTGTGCAATTTTGGGAAGCGCATCACAGAATTCCGCTGCCTCTCCAGAAACCCAGGAATAAAGAGGCCCATAAATTCCATGGATGCTCCTGAGCTTCTCTCCCTGAGCATGAGGAATTTGCAGCATTCCCAATGCCGACATTTCAATTCTCCTCTTGGAGATGGACGGCTCCAGTCAGTCTCATTTTTAGGGAATTTTCCCTCTCCCAGTAAAACTCCAGTTGTGCCTGGAAAGGGAAGCGGGTTTGGAAATCCTGGCACAGCTCAGTCCGAGTAGGGTTGCCTGGAAAATGTGGAATTTCTGGGAGCAAGAGGGGTAAAGCAGCGTTCCATTGTCCCCTCCTGAGTTGATTCCCAGATTTTGGAGGCTCGGGGCATTGGGGATGGCACGGGAAGGGTTTGGAATGTGGGCGTCCTTCCCTCGGCTCTGGTGCTCCACTTGGAGCGGGGGCTTATCCCTGTCACTGGTGGAAGGAGCCAGCCCCAACAACATCTGGAATGTGCCAACTCCCAACATCTGGAGTGATCCAGCCCAGAAACACCCGGAATGATCCAGCCCCCAGCAACATCTGGAATGACCCAGCCCCAGCAACATCCAGAATGGTCCAGCCCCCACCAACATCTGGAATGCTGTGCCCAACATCGCCGGCATTTGGAACACGCCAACCCCCAGCAATATCTGGAATGCTGTGCCCAACATCGCCGGCATTTGGAACACGCCAACCCCCAGCAACATCTGGAATGCACCAGCCCAGCATCATCTGGAATGTGCCAAACATCACCAACATCTGGAATGCACCAACCTCCTCAACAGCTGGAATGCACCGACCTCCACCAACATCTGGACCCCCATCAACATCTGGAATGTTCCAGACCTTACCAGCACCTGGAATGTGCCAACTTCCAGTAACAACTGGAATGATCCAGCCCCCACCAACACCTGGAATGCCCCAACACAGCAACATCTGGAATGCAGTGGGCCCCACCACCGTCAGGAATGCACCAACCTCCCCAACGTCTGTGATGCACTTGTCCCATCAACATCTGGAATGCACCAGCCCAGCAATTCCCAATGCACATTCCCATCTGGAATGTTCTAGGCCTCCCCTCCCCCTTGCCGTGGGGGTGGATTTCAGAGCCCCTCCAACCTCTCCCAGGAAAATCCCAGGTGGAGCAAAAAGCTTTGGAATTGCCGTGCTCAGAGTGGGGCTGTGGAGAGCAGTGACCACACCTGGGGATACGACAGGGAGCAATTCCATGGATACCACCAGGAGCAATTCCATGGATACCACCAGGAGCAATTCCATGGATACTACAGGGAGGAATCCCCATACTCCGTGGATACCATTAGGAGCAATTCCCATACTCATGGACACCACCAGGTGCAGCAATCCCAGCTCCAGCACGGAGCTCATTCCCTTCCTGCTAATTACCCTGAGCACCAAACTTTAATTATTGGTGGCAGAGCTCCGTGGGCTCCCCTGCATTCCCACCCTTCATTCCCAGGAATCCCACTCGTCACCGGGAGCAGCCAGGGAATGCTGCATGGTCCTGGTCTGACACCCCAAATTTCCCGAATTCCCATGCTCCGAGCCCAGCCCAACCCAGCCCTGCCCCCCTTCCCACTGCACGGAGCCAAACTGGAGCCTCCAAGGATTTTTCCTCCCTCTCCTGCTTCCCTGTTATTTTTCCTGAGCTCCACTGGGAAAAGGAGCCAATTTCCTGGTTCCTGTCCTGGCCCCGACCACACAAACCCGGAGATGCCGGCACCAGGAAACAAGGAGCAGCTCCGGATGTTCATTCCCCAAGGATTCCACCCCGCCCCTCTCCTGCCAAGGCTTTTTTGGGAGCTCTCCAGGTGCGGATCCGTGTTCGCACCTGCTCCCGGGAACATCACACCCTCCGGAGGCGTTGGGATTGTTGGATGTTAATTAACGCCTCCGCTGTGGAGTGTGCTCCTGTTTATTCTGGGAAAGGTTCCCTTTGCTCATCCCAGGAATGCTGAAACTGGCAGAATTCCAGGGGCTGGGGGAATTCCCAGTGGGAGGGAAGGGTGGTCCCTGTCCGTGCTTCATCCCTGGGGAATCCGGGGGATTGCTGGAATGGAGGGTGCTGGGGCTCCTCCATGGGATGAGAGTCCTCGGCCTTGGAGTGCACAGATCCCGATGGGATCACCCACCTGGGAGTTACGGATGTGCCCTGTGGGTTGTGGATCCATCCCAGGGTCGTGGATCCATCCCAGGGTTGTGGATCCATCCCAGGGGTTGTGGATCCATCCCAGGGTTGTGGATCCATGCCGGGGGTTGTGGATCCATGCGGGGGGTTGTGGATCCATCCCGGGGGTTGTGGATCCATCCCAGGGTTGTGGATCCATCCCGGGGGTTGTGGATCCATCCCAGGGGTTACAGATCCATCCCAGGGTTGTGGATCCATCCCGGGGGTTGTGGATCCATCCCAGGGTTGTGGATCCATGCCAGGGGTTGTGGATCCATCCCAGGGTTGTGGATCC
>VZUI01062317.1:0-23048 GCA_013401135.1 Cettia cetti
GCAGCAGATACCCCTGCAGGGAGGATGGGTCCTGGAAGGGATAAAGAACCCTGCCCCAGCTGCTGGAACAGCTGCCATGGACAGCAGATACCCCTGCAGGGAGGATGGGTCCTGGAAGGGATAAAGGACCTGCCCCAGCTGCTGGAACAGCTGGGGATAGAACACACACTGCTGGTTACATCCTGCAGTGCAAGCTAAGACACTCATCAAGTGAGAATGTGGTCTGGGAGAAATGAATGTTGAGGCCTTTGGGACTTGTCACAAAATGCATGTGAAAAACAGAAGTCATGGAGGGATTGTCACAGGATGTTTTTTATAACCTTGATGGTTTAAACCTTCTAACTAGAAGACTGAGCACTCTGATATTTTTTTTTCCTTTTGCTTTTTCAATGCACTAAGTAAATATTCTCTCAACTCTGTATAAATGGCTTTTGTTTGAGTCAGAGCCAAAAACCAGCTGAGCAAAATACTTTGCTCTGCTGCTGTCCTTAGAGCAGACACCATTCAAGTGCCTTTCAAAGCAGGAGCATCCCAATTACCTGGAGAATCTCCCAGGTGCTTGTAGGATTCCTTCTGCTGGACAGAAGCAGGTACAAAACCATCCCTGACCCCACTGCTGCAGCTCTGGTGTGCACAACAGGGAGGTTATTTTCCATCTCTAATTCTTTTAACCTCTGTCCTTTCTGGGCCCTCTGAATAATTTATTTCCGAACTTTAAATCTGTAAAAACATTCTGTGATGCTTTCCAGGTCTGTGTTCACCTTGTCACCGCGTTCCCCACGCTGGCAGGGGCAGCAGAGCTGCTTTTTGCTCAGCCCTGTGATGTGAGCTCCTATCACTGGCTGTGGATAATGGCAGGGCAGTCACCTCCCTGCTCCCACCCCTCAGTGAATCCACTCTCATTCAGGTCTCTGAATTCCTGCTGGGAGCAGATTCCTCCCACACAATACTGAAGCTATCTAGGAGTGCTGCTCGTTTCATCAGCATTTCCCTTTTGTTGCCCATTTGGGTTCTGCAGCTCTTCTTGCCTTTAAGTCCTTTTTTTCCCCTCTTTTTTTAGTTCTCCTTTATATTGCTCTTTCTGTTCAGAATGGGATGCACTTCCCAGTCCTCAGGAATACATTTCTATTCTCCATTATTACCCCCAAGCTCAGAATTTGATGCTGATTGCTTTAGCCTCAGTACTTCATTGTGCTTAAGCAGCTGCTCAGATTTAAGAAGTTAAACTATTAAAATTTTAACACATACTTTTCCCAGTTCAGAATGGATGGCACACTTAGCCTTTTCCTGAATGGGAGGCTAAAAGCCTCAATATGAATATAAGTTGAATTAAACCCTTAGTGAATATTGAGCACATACCTCTAATACATATGCATAAAGTGCTTTCCTAAGTAGGAATTTTACCCTGATTTGAAGTTCTTCCCAACAAGAAACATATTCTTGTTTCTCTAATTAACTGCAGTTACTGACTAGAAAAAAGATATAGTGCTTTTGCAGATAATTAGGGGAGGGTGTTTTGCTAGTTCACTTCTGTTTTCTCATTAGACAGGCATCTATTCATCATTCTCTGCTTCTGTAGACAGGATTTTTCTGCTGACTTTCTACAAGTGCAACTTATTCTTATACAAAGTTGGCAGCTAAACCTTAGTTATAGCATATATTGTTGGATGCTATTCCTGAACTGCTCTTGTTAAAGAAAGGGTGTATATATATTTACTTACCTGTCTCTTTCAGTGATAGAAGAGAGCATTTGAAAAATAAGGGCCAAAACTGTAGAACTAAGTGCTTAAAATCTGATTTTAAGACAGTCTTATTGCACATTATTTTTTATGCACTGAACAGAGACAATTATGTCTTCCTACCCCAAATTTCTTTGAATACTCCGCTTTATTTCCTTGAAAATATGCTTATGGACAGCAAAAAAATCAAAATAAGTTCATACTATAGTGATATAATTAATAAAAAATTCCAGTAGAAAAATTCTCTGTAAATATTTCAGCTTGATTTGCTTTGAAAAGCTTGCTTGTCTGAGTAGAATGACTGGAAAAGAGTATTGTACAGGAAAGGCCCTGTTATGAATGCCTGAAATTTTTGAAGTTATTTTTGAATAGATTGATTCATATTCAGATTAGCTTCCTGCCAGATGGAGAGAATTTACAGTAAATCAGTTCTTGGCAGGAGAGAAATAAAAAATGAACATCTGCTTATTTATAAAAGTTGTCCTATTCTTTTTCTATATTGGTGGGGCACAAATTACCTACCCAAAGGAAGTTTTGTGACCAGTAGGCTGTGGAATGTTAAAGCTTGCAGGGATGAGAAGGAATTTGTGTTTACAGAGGAGATGGACACGGGAGCATTTTCACAGATTGTACACAGCACCTTTGCATAGTGCAGCATCCCTGTCTGCTCAGCTCCTGTGCCAGCACTGGGTGCAAGAAAAGCCTTGCAGCTGCCAGAAGTTATTTTAGACTGTGATCTTGCAGACCTGTCTCTGTAGTCAAACTCAAAGCCAAACATTCCCCACCCACAGAGGAGGGAGCCTCATGAGTATGTAAAACCTTAATAGGCTCCTTTTGACCCAGGCAGATCAAACTGTCCTGTGGGCCTATTAATATTTCTGTTCCCAAGTTCATACTTTACAAGTTGGGTATTGGAGAGATATTAGGTCAATATATTTGACTGCTCCTTTGTAATGACCTTGCTGTGATGGGTGTGCCTGGGTTTTTAATAAGCATTTTGTTTACACTATTGACATTTTAATGTACATGGACATAAAAAGAGAAAGCTCAGGCCTTCCCAGTGTCATTGATGTCCAAAAACTGGCTCAGAGCTGCTGCAGTCAGAGGTTAGATGACTGAAGCAGGAGTTAACAGCATCCTTCTGGTATGAACAGCTCACAGCAATCCTTCACTAATTGCAGCCCATGATCAACAGGAGCTGGAAGCCACAGGCTACGACAAGGCACAGTCAGGATATTTCCCATACCTCACTTTGTTCACCAAAAATACCATGCTGTTCTCTACCCACATATTTCTAAGTAGAAATAGATGTAGAACGGTATTTTGTTAAGTTTAGAGACAAGACACCCTTGGAATGTTGGGAATTTATGGGTAAATTATTTCCTTTGCCTCACTGGCCAGCAGATTCCCAAGGGCACACCTGGGCAGAGGAGCAGAGCAGAGACAAAGCACCACTGGAACTGCTCCATGCTCCTTTTCACAGGTTAATGCCCACTGCAAGGTCACCTGAGCACTTTGAAATCCTCAGCAGCTCCTGCTCCCAGCCCGTTTCTCCCAGCATTGCCTCTCCCCTCTGTGTGCTGTTGGCCAGGGCTGCAGGATCTGCTGGCTCTCAGGGGCTCCCAGCCCTCCTCTGTTGTTCCCCAGCTCAGGAATCCCCTGTGTGCTGCAATCCCCTGCTTTGCTGATGGATGCAGCTGCTCAGCACCTGCTCACCTTGCTGAGTGAAGTCACAGCTCTCGTGTCTTTGTGACATTTACGTGGAATGTAATCATCTATGGCAGATTTCAAATTGAAATTTTTCCTTCTCATATTTGTGAAATTCTGTCATCCTGACCTGGAATGCCAGACATTTTGATTCCCCCTAGTTAAGAATGTAATTATGTCAGATATTTTATTGGCAAATCTACCTGGAGATATTATTGCTTTCCAATTTTCAGACACTGCCTGTCAAAGGATTTAGAATTGGTGCTTTTGTCCTTGGCCAAAAAAACGCCAAGGTAATAATCTCAATGATGATAGCCTGAAATGGCTGAGGAATGAAGCCTGAAGGAAATGCAGTCATTAGGTTACATTTTCTCTTCTCTGAATGTAGATGCATAGTACAGCTATTTCTTCTTGGGTGGTAGCAAAAATATGTCAATGTAATTTGAAAATTACACTAGGAAAAATGCATATTTTCAAATAATTCCCACTTTATGTTGGTGGTTGATATGCAGAAATTGTAGGTGTTCTACAAAATGACTGTATTTTGGAGACTAAATTTGAACTTTGAAGTGAATGAAGAGATTAGGCCATGATTAATGTTTAACATACTCTGTAAAATACATGTCAGTTAAGAAAGCATTATAGAGTAGTCATTTAGCATGAGGTTCAGTGGATTTAAACAGGTATAACATAGCTGGGTTACAGCAAGAAGAGACTGTGACTATCAAAGGTGAAGCAGAAAAATTCTGTAAGGACCAAAGGATGGAGATAAATGAATAGAGAATGAAAATGCTGTTACTTTATTTTAAAATTTCTTTTCGGGCTAAGGTCCTGTGTCTTTTAAATACTTGGGTAGCAGGGGTGTTCCATGTGGTGGAATGCTGTGGGGAAGTGGAGCCAAGCAGGGTGCCCAGTGTTTGCAGTGTCATGTCATCTGAAATAGAACCTGTTCTGCAATTTCTCCTTATGGATTTAATCCTGCAAGATCCACACCTGCAAACCTCACAGCAACATTTCAGGGCAATTTGTTACCTTTTAGAGAAGTTAAGTGAAACTTTTTTAAACACGTAGGTGTTAAAAGCAAAACCAGGATGAGGCAGGCAATGCTTCTCCATCATGTCTAAAGTTTCCAATATTATTCACATTTTATGGCAGTGAAATGGAGTCCAAAACCTCCCCTGGAGCACCCAGAGCTGCAGGAATGTGTCTGTTGAGTTCCAGTGTGTGGTTTGGTTTGGGTTTTCCCCCTCTGTGTCTTATTTCTCTTCCTGTTTCTCAGCCAGGTCTTGAACTCCTGTTCACAAGAAATGTGTGGAAACAGAACTTGCACTAAAATATTACAGGTGACTGTTTTTGCCCTCCTTAGGGACAAGAGAGTTCCAAGTAGTTGTTGCAGTCAGCCCCTAAGCACATTTCCACTGTCACAGTGTGTAGTTATGAACACAAAAGAAAAGGGGAGGAAACTGGGGACTTTCTGGTTAATAGGAATTATAATTTTGTGTGTGTTTCTGAATGTTAGATTTTTGCTGAAGACCAAAACACTGTAGGCTGTGCAGTAATTATTTTGTATTCTATCAGGGAACACAAAACACATCACTGACCTTGAGTATCTCAGCAATTGTATTCAAGAAAATGAAAATTCATTTATGCAAATAATAAAGGACAATAATTAGATAACATATAATTTAATGCTTGGAAGATTTCTAAAAATTAATTTGAAGTTACTAATGGTGTAAAATGTCAATTGCTTTTCACAAGTGTGTGTTTTCTTACAATTCATGTTTAAGGAGTTTAATATATGCATTACATATGATAACTCAGATTTTCCTTCAGTAAAGTGCTGGAGCACATCAGCACTTCAATTAGAGAACATTCACTGATATCAGGGCAATTATTTACCTGAAAAATCTCTTGGAAGTGTTTTATTATAAATTTTTTGCAGTGACAAAAGCAAGGGGCAAGGTTCTGTAGTTAAGTTTGCAGCTCTCTGGCATTCTAGCTACTCTTTCAAA
Source organism: Cettia cetti (assembly GCA_013401135.1). Lineage (NCBI taxonomy): Eukaryota > Metazoa > Chordata > Aves > Passeriformes > Sylviidae > Cettia > Cettia cetti. The sequence goes on from VZUI01062317.1 coordinate 5,459, forward strand.
CATTGCTGCTTCAGACTCTCCCTCCTTGTATTTGAAAGAGAAATCATGAGTAAAGCTGAGTAAGTTTGAGGCATGATGAGAAATGGAACAAAGCAAGCTGCTTTTTCGTGAACTTTAACAAAAGCTTCCATTTTTAAATGGCTGCTGAATCATGTAGCTGGACACTGATTGACAAACACTGGGAAGAATCCTTTTTTTGTCCATTATTGACTCATGGCTCGGCTAGACATGGTTATGAACCTCTGCAATTTTGTTCTCAGTCTGCACTAGTATTTTATTAGACAATTTATGCAATAAGTGAAGCACCAATTTTGAGTCCTGAGCTTTCATTACACATTCACTTACTCTCTGAAGCATCCTGGATAAAATTTGACTATTAGGGAATAAGCATGCCATAAATGGATGTGTAAATATATGGGATGCTTTTCAACAAGGTGACTTTATATCTTTGTATGGGGAAGTTATTGATGTCCAGCAGTGGCTCTGCATTCCTGGGGAATATTTTTACTGCACATTAATGGTGTAGTAGAACCAGACTGAAGCTTCAGGAATAACTAAGTCTGATCTTTTAGGCAGCAGTTCCTCCTGTCACTGTGCAGTCTTCAGCACCTGAACTCAGGTAGAAATCACCATGAGCCTAAGGAAAGGAACTGGAGAACAGTCCTGAGAGGGATGCTGAGGCACTGACACCTCAGTCTCACTGTGCATTTACACAACAGCCTTTCCACTGGGGCAAGGCTTCAAATTTCTCTGAGAGGAACCAGTAAAGCTCAAAGGACAGCTGGCATCATTTTTCAGAATTTCCTGATTATGTGCCATTAGCTTGGAGACCTCCTAAGTCCCTTGGAAAGAGAGGCTGGTGTGGCAGCAACACTTTTTTTTTCTGGTGGAAAAGATCTTTCCCACAGTATATTGAGTTCATTACTTGCTTTTAAGACAAACCTTGTGGAGTGTAAGTGGAGGAGGTTGATTTATGCCCTGCCTCTATCAGATATGCAAAGAGCTTGTGCATCTGCACTCTGTAAACATTTTCAGAAACAGAGTTTTGTTTTCCTTATTGCTGTGTTACACGAGTGCTGCAAACACATTGCCAGTAATAAAACGTTAAAACCTTGCTGAAATCATTAGGTTCTATACACCTATTATTAAACTGAAGAAGTGCTGCATGTTTATCACCAGCTGCTTTTTGAAATGTAGTAATGCACTAGAGAGGCAGAGTGCTGAATCCTGTAAGCTTTGAAAAGATAATATCACTTGTCTTGTAAAGAATCACAGATTGGTAGAAATGTTTTGAATCCAGTTATGGCATCCAACCCCAATTACTTTGAGAATTTTTCCTGTTAATTCATGGAGCTGCTCAGAGACAAATATTCTTTTATGTAATTATTTTTCATTCTGTGAGAAGCAGAGGAAGCAAACCTAATATGGTCCAAATTTTGCATGCATAAGCCAGGTGGTAAATACACATTACTCTAAGAATACCTGCTTACCCATGAGTTTAGGAACACTTTGTCTGTAATGACACTTTCAGACTAAGAAATTCTTTCCTCTGGATGAGTAGTTTGTAATCTTGCCAGAGTGCACCTTTGGGGACCAGTCCTTTCAGATATGACAGCTCTGTGATGGTAGAAGATTCTGGTGCCTCTAGGTAGAATAAAAAGCAGCAAAATTTCTACTTTACTGCTCATGCATCCATGCCTTATGCAACAACTGGAAGATGAAGTTGCACTGCTCATTTTCTGCATTGCTGGCAAAAAAAGATAAAGTGCAAGTTTTTAGCTTTTGCATATGCTGATACAGAAGGTTTTAGTGAGAAAACCAGAGTGAAATGTTTTGTTGCAGCAGTAACAGGAAGGGGTCTCTGAGCAGTCTCATTTTGAGAGCCCCTCTCAGCCCATTTCTGAATGGAGGATGTTCTGCCTGAAGCTAAATGGTATCTGAAGAGGTCTGTGGATTCTTGTGGCTTTTTCAATGGTCCAGGACAGCAGCTCCTCTTTCCAAGACTGGAGTTGCTGATGAGGAAGGATTCTTGAACATTAAGGCAGATTCTTGTGGAGAGTAAGGGATCTGGAAACCATGATACTGCTAGAGTTGAATCTGGATAAAATTTTTTCATGATGGGTTAGCTAAGTTGTGAATGAAGGTAGTTTTCCTTTTTTTTTTTTTTTTTTTTTTGTACCTTTCAGCATTTTTGCTTTCCTTTTAAATTTTTTTCTCCTTTTTATCTCATTCCCTTTATTTTCCTGATAGCACCTACACTTTTCTGTGGAGTTTACCCTTTGGCTGAATTTGATGGTGAAGTAACAAAGGGCAAAGTGTTCTCTAGATTTTCTGAGCTAAAAATTGATAAAATCTGTGCTGGCAATGTGCTTTCTATTGGTAAAGGTAGCTTAAAAGGAGTTGTTAGGAAAAATCATGCCAGCAGTTTGCTGAATCTAAAGCATCCTTATTCAGGCAGAATTTCAGAGGGAACTCAGAGGGCTGGATTAATATTACCCCAAGAGTCTTAGGGACCTTTTCTCTTACAGGTAGAGCTCAGGCCCTGGCCAAGCCTTAAGCTCTTCCTGGATGGGAAAATCTGTCAACCTGCCCAGAACTTTCTGCAGCAAAAACATCAGAGTTATTTGACTTGGCAATTTGACATATAAATAGAACAGCTGAACTGGTTTTTCAAGTGAACCTGAGATTCTCACCTGGGAGAGGTGTCCAGGCCTTCACTGGAAAAGAAACTGTTCACTGTTTGCAGCTTTTGGGCTCATGGAATTTATAGACAACACATAAATATCAGTTGGGTCAGCTCTCCTGGCTGTGTCCCCTCCCAGCTCCTTGGGCACCCCCAGCCCCTCTCTGGTGTGTGGGATGAGGAGCAGGAAAGGATTTGACTCCCTAACCCCTCAAAGAGCTCAGCAAGAGCAAAATCATCCCAGAATTGTCAGCACTGTTTGTAACACAATCCAAAACACAGCCCTGTACCAGCTATTATGAAGAAAATTAATTCTGCCCCAGCAAAACCCACCACAATTTGACTTCATAGAAATTTGACCAGAATCAATTAGAGAGTTCTTATGTCTCTGCTCATTGCAAAAGGGTAGCTTGGGATCTCTCCTGAACTATTAAAGGAGAGGTTCCATATTTCAATGGAATTAATAAAATTTCCATTCACAGGCACGAATTGGGTCAAAGCCCTCTCAAATGAGTATCTCATTTTTGAAGTCAGTAGGAGTTAAGTGCTGCTTGTCACTGCCCTCAAAAATCATTTCCATGGAATAGATGTGTAGGCATAGTGGATTGTCTGATATGCTCCACAGGACCTATGTAATCATTTAATTCTTATGAGATCAAATGATCTTCCCCAGAGGTTTTTCATTTATGTTCATTGCTGGACCAGAAACTAGAGCACACCAGCCTGACAAGCTCAACCTCTGAGTGGGAAACGTGGCTGGAAATTTCCCGGCACAAATTCTCCTAAAAGCCCTGCTCTTTGCTTTCTCTACGAGTCCTAACACTGCAGATAAAAACATCATTCTCAAACACATTAAATACCTGTAGCAGATTTGCTACCCACTACCCAAAACCTTGAAGAGGCAGTGTGTGATGTCTGTGGGATTTGTTATTTTTGGCACTCAAGGCCCCTTCCCTGTGCAGAGGAGCCATCACCCCTCACAGAAAGCCTTGTGGCTGTCCCAGGTGGGGAGTTTTCAGGGCAGATGCTGCAGTGATCCTGCTCAGCATCCCACTTGCAGGAAATGAGAGTTTTGCTGGAGCTGTTAATGCCTCTGTGCTTCTCTGCCTTTGAAAGTCAACACTGAGGAGCCACAGAGTGGGTAAAGCATTATAGGACAAGTGGCTTATCACAACTATCATGAATAATGCATCGTGGCCTCACTGAATATGTGTAATGGCACTGCCTGCACTTCACAGATGTGTTTTAAAGACAGTGTATTAATAAACAGAAAAGGTATTTCTCACCTCAGTGATAAAGACCACATTGCTGCAATGCACTTTGGTGACATAAGCCATATTTCTGCAGTTAGATTTATTAGTGTGAAGGAAATTGCCCTGCTGAAAAACAAGTAATACAGACACATTATTACTGTTGCAGAAGGTGTTATTAATCCACACCCTGCCTCTCCAGTTGCATGGACTCTGTTTATTATCTGCAAAAGGAATGTGACTGTGGCTTTCTCTAGCAAATCCTGGAAGCAGCTGTTTTATCATGAGACTTTTCCTGCTTCTTCTTTATTTTCATGGGGTACTTTGACATCTTGATGCAATTTTAGAAGGGGTTCACTTGCTATGCATAAATAGAGGTGCATATTGATAAAGATTTCAGTATTATTTCTTCTGAAATTTCTTTATGGATTTAAAGAAGATAAACAAAACCAAATGAGAATGTTATTGTGCAAGGTACAGAGTTGGAGAAAAAGAATTAATGAGACATTTGTAAGAGCTGCCAGGGAAATAGCTTTGAAATCTCAAACAGAGGCTTAGTGCAATCAAGAAATAGAAAAAAATAAGTGGGAGCAGGAGCAATAACATGAGAAAATAATCCCATTTACCAGATGGTTAGGAGAAACCATTCTGGAGTGGCATGTTGAACAGAGATACTCTAAAACAGGCCTGGTAATCCACGTGTGTGGAGCAGGAGATAGTGAAGCACCTCCTGTATTTCCACTGCAGTTCTCTGCAAGTTCAGCAGCACGTTCCTGTCCTGAATCCCTTTCTCTGCAGCTGGACTAATTACACTTCCCAGAATGTGTTCAGCATTAGTGAGGTCCTCTTTGGGCAGCCTTTGTTTAAAATGCAAAGACCAGTGGAATTTGATGAGGTTCTGACAGAATGAATATTCCTGAGCAGTCAACAAAGCAGTCCTGCTTTATTTGGGCATTAATTTCAATCTTGTGCCTGCTGTAATGCAGCATGAGCAATGATTATTGCTGTCATGTCCTTTTGTGGCGTGAGGCAAATAACACTGCACATCTTTCACTTTTTTTTTGATTAGTTCAGCTTTTTTTGTCCACCTTTTTTGCATTGTTTTTATTAATAATGAGAAAAAAATTGCTTAGGGTTCAGCTCTTCTAAAGACACCTCTTGCTGCTCGTGGCTTTCTGTTTTCCAGTAGCAGGAGTGGCTCTTGCCTTTACAATCTTCCTTCATGACACCAAGCCTGCCAGAGCTTAAATTAAAATGATGGGTGAGGTTGAGCACAGGCTGGGGGGGTGCAGCTGGTCACATTTATTTACTGCAGCTGGGAGAGAATGCTTCTCCACAGCTAAATTTTGCTAAGTATAAAACAGAGAGGATCAAAGTATTCCCAAACAAGACCGTAATGGATTTCTTTGAAGTGAAACTGTCTGAATTATTTATTTTTAGTCTTATGAGGCATAATTGGCTTAGAGAAGTAATGCTGTACCTAGTTGTAATTAAAATAAGGTAAAATTTTTAATATTAATAAATAGTTTCTCTATTACTACAACACAGTGATTAAATAAGGTACAAACCTTATTAGGACTTGTTTTTGCTTGATAACAATGCATGGCTGTAATCGACTCTTGTTTGATCCAGTGTTTCTCTAAATTACAAAGAACAAAGCCATCAGATAAAAATGAAATAGCATAGAATGTATATTTCACAACCCTTTTTGAAATGCAAATGCTACAAAGCACATTTCTCATATGTTCTCAAGTTATGTTTGATATTTGTGATGTTTGCCCATTGCTGCTTTCAATTACAAGTCCACTTATCAAGGATAACCTCTGTGTTACTCATACCCTAATTGATAAATCTGATCTTTTCATTACGATGAAGTGAAGCCTTCCCTAATAACAGTAACAGTGCCACATGATGTCTGAGGGGGAAATATAGTGCTCTTGACTGTTGTTTTGACTGTTATTATTTTAATAAAGACACGCAAAACAAATTTGTAGTAACAATACAAGCTGCTTCTGCCCTTCCCCAAAATGTTTTGTTTGTTGCATGAGTCTGAGATAAGAGTAAATTAAAACAATCTCCAATAAAGTCAGTCAGCTGTTTCAATGGCAGTAGTTGTTTAGTTCAGAACATTTTAAAGAAATGTCACTAATTTTTTGTCACAGCAGGTCTGAGCCACGCAGGTGTGCTTGCAGTCCTTGCAGGGTGAGGCTGGCTAACAGGGTGGGTTCTGCAGTTGGAAGTGAAAGCCTGTAAGAATTAAGTTTGGTTTGACATTTTTGGCTCCATCTGAAACTATCAGTCAGGGAATTTACGTTGTGGGAATGTAAAGTTGATGGTGGAAGGAAAAATTATCTGAACATCAGGTAGTTTTTAGTATGCCACACATCTGCTAACCCAGATGGACATATTCCAACCCCAGAATTTCTGTTGAAAGAGAAAGGACGATCACACAGCAAGCAGAATTGTTACTGTTCGTTTTATACCTGACCAATTGTGTCATTTTTGCCAGAATCACACCCAGAAGGTAAATTAGAATATTTACATAGCAGAGCAGAACACACAGAGCACCTTAGGGAAGTGCACAGTGTAATGGAAGATCAGCTGTTGGCCTTACTGAAGTGCTTTGTATGTCCTAATGCCTAGTTCCCTTTTATTTCCTTAAGGAAATTTTCCCCACTCATTATTTTGGTTCTTCTGCTCTGAAGCTCCCAGCAAGGCTTCTCATTCTGTCCAAACTGTTAATATTAATATGGTTGTGCAACTGCCCAGTGGCAGCCCAGCTTGGCATCTGCTGGCATCCATCTACGAAAGCAAACTTATTTTGCTGCTTGCATGTGAAAAATGCGAGTTGTCTGCTGCTGAAATATCCTCTATCTGCATTCCATTCCTCCCTTTACAGAAGCCATCAAATCCCAGCAGTTCTCTGAAATTCTAAAACACGTGTTACTCAGCTTTCCCCATCAAATCACGAGCCTGTTTTTCCCTCTGCAGTATCAGCTGTGTGATGCCTTGTTTTCTGAGAAGCTTTGGTATGAAAATGAGGGCTTTAATTCTTACCAGCACCTTCTGGTGAAAATGTAATCTTTTGGAAGGTTTGGGAAATGGCAAAGTACACATAACGATTTCTTTTAGCAGCTTAAACCAGCATTTGCTTCTCAGACTGCAGCTTCACATTGATTAGGTGGTAGATTTTCTAGATTAACTCCTGACCACTAAAGCACTTTTGTTCTCTCCCATGCTGTTGGGAGATTTATTGATTTAATTGAAGGTGTTCTCAAGTTTTTCAGCTGTACATATGTCTTTTCCTCCTTAAGCTGTTCACTTTACTCATTTTTACCATCCTGTGGGCTATGACTGTTTTTTTTGTTCCAGAGGTTATGAGCTAAAACAAAGGCTCAACGACTTTTCAAGAATCTACTTGTAATTAACTTGGCTTTAACTCACCCTTAACAATAGATTAATAACACCTATACCTGCCACCTAGGGAACTTCCCTGGGGTTATATACAGATTACACACCAGAATATGAGGGTAATTTAATTTAAAGAAAACAGAAATGGGTCATTTTAACAATGCAGTGGCATCTTTGTGTCGTATTTCCTTGGCAGCCTTGTATGACTGTGATATTTTTACTTTTCTTTCCTGCCTGGTATTTCTGAAAATGAATAAAGTACAAGTTAATAAAACCAATGAAATATAAGGATGGTGTTACACCAGTACAAGGCTCTCTATCTTTGATCTCTTTTTTTCTGTGTTTTTCCAATAGTAGTAGGGACATAGTAAAAAAGAAACCCACTGGTTTTGTTTTAGGCCAGATAATGTAGTTGCTCAAAAGTTATTTACTGTTCCTCAAAGTGATACTTCAGGTTACATGAAGGCTTGATAAATGCAATGCAGGATCTGTGGCAGCAGTCAAGAACATGTAGAAAAATACAGAGTTTGCTCCCTGCTCTGCACAACCTCTGAGATCATACTGGCTCAACCTGAAACTCCACATTTTTGTTCTTATCATAGAAATCCTTACAAATTGTACTTAGGCAAAATTGCCAACCGTAATGATAAATAATGGCAGATGGGTGTATGCAAATACAGCAAACACCCTTTTATTCCATATGCAGCACGATACAATTCCCACCATCTCCGTTCCATTAGCATTGCAGATACAAAACTTGCTGTGCTGCCAAGAGAGTTAACACAGTTTTGTAAAAATCAGCAGAAACTCTGCAGCTGAAGTTCTAAGAAATCCCGAGTTTTTCTGCTCAAAGATGCCTGTTGTTTATTTTTCACATTCCAAATGAGCCAAAGGAGGACAATTTGGATCCCCATTACTTTTTATCTCCTGTAACTCTGTTTCAGGAGGTGTCCAGTTTTATTCAGACTGTGAAAATGTTTTTAGAAAATCTTACCCCTTTTCCCCCAGCTGAAAGGAAAGCAGGGCAGATTTTTTTTTTCTATAGTGTATAATTTAGAAAGAAATATAATTGATAAAACAGTTGCAAACCTACCAGAGAATCTGGATCCACCAGAAGCTGTCTAGCAGATGATTTCACTGTAATTATTGATTGGCAACTTTGGCATATTTCTCTATACTTCAATTTTCCTTTCACAGAAGTTTCCAACAAGAAAATATATTTTCCTGTTGAATCACTTTTGTTCTTTAACAAAGCATATTAATAACATACATTTACATCATAGGGAACTCTTTCAAATTTCTTTATAACAATGGGAATTAAAAAAAAATTGGACTGCTACCCAGAAATTTGTTTTGAATTCTCTGGTTGCTCTGTTTATAATTCAGGTATATTTGGAAGAGCAGCCTGAGGGATCATTCTTGGCTATGCCAGCAGACTGGGGGATTTTTGACCCCTCATGGAGAAAAATATTTATAGATAGCTGAAGAATGGGCTGGGCTTGGAACTTGATACTCCAGAGCAGCATGTGTGACCATCAACTTGTCATTCAAAGAATTTTCACTGCTGCTGGAATTCTTCCATTTGGAAAATTAGATTAGTTTATGCTTGATAGTCAAAATGAAGCCTCCTAAAGACACTTGTGCAGTTTGTTTTATTGGGCTACAAGTTGTCTATAGACTGAAGCCAAGGGAGAGAAGAAAATTTCAGTTTCTATGCTGCATTATAAAACTGTGCAACTCTCTTCTGAGTAGTGAGTTTATCAACAAGGTTACTGCTGAATACTTTTAACAACTTTTTTGAAGACATCCCTGACAGCCAGAAAATTGTGCACCATGAGGGGAAAAAAAAAAAAAAATCCTTAGATGATTTAATGTCAAGGACAGTATCCCACATATTTCTGAAGATGTCAGCAAGTAACTGGCTACAAGTTGCTGTAAGGTTGCTGTGTTCCATTCTGAGCATTAAAGTGGCTGCTCACTGACAGCAGTGCTTCCCTGTGCTGTTCATCAAAAAGGATTATGCAAGGCAGTGACACCTTTAGTGCACTCAATGAAGTTTGTGAAAACATTACCCTGAAGAAACTGTTTTTCAGCGGCCATTAGTGGTGCACTGAAAGTGGTTTGTGATTTGTTTTTGTTCAGGGAGTAAGGAATCCGGTGTCCAGGTTCACTGACTCTTTGCTAAGAGGCACCTTGGCTCAAAGACAGCAGCAATAATTTGGAGAATGTCCTGGAAATAGTTGCCAAAACTGTAAATTGAACTGTGGTCTGAGTGCTGAGCTGCTGCCAGGTCTGGGCACTCCTTGATGAAGATCAGTCACAGTTTTTAACTTTGCTGTTCTCCAGTGTCACATGGCTGAGGAACAGGAGCCTGCTGGGTGTGCAGCATGGCTTGATGAGATAAGGCCTTTTATTTTTAAATAAAGGTTGGAAATAATTTTTTTACTGAAGAAATTATAGGTTTTTGTCAGTCTCTGTTTTACCACAGGGATATGGTTATGTGTAATGTCATCAGAAGTGTGAACTTTAGGAAAATACCCAGGGAGATATTTCAATAATATCATGGATGACATTCTTTAGATCCTTGAGAGCTGGTGATTAAACAGTCTAATCTATGTTGCTAGAATTTTATCAGAAGGAACTTGGAATAGTGATACCTATCTAAAAAGGAACTCTTATACAATATTACATATTTTGTGATTTTCACCCAAAGTCTTAAGTTTTATTGAAAAAATTGTATTTTGCTCAAACTGAATTAGCTAATTTTTGAGAAACAGCTAAATTTCTGAAAGGCAGAAATCAATTTCATATCCCAGATGTGCAACTTGGTACGAATCAATGGATGATTGATAAAAGATGGAACCACAGAACTTTCAGTGAAAGAAAATTGACTTTTCCTTCCTGTTCATCTGTTGTGAGGTGTTTTATGGTTGTCAGGCTGTGCTCCTTGGGTTATTCTTTCTCTGTATATGTTTCAAAGCTCTTTCCTTGGTGTTTGACTCCATCAAACTGAGCTTTCAGAAGCGTGTCAATAGCAGGCAGAGAACTGGGTGTATCTATCAAAAAAGCAAAGGAGATTTTTATTCAAGCAAAGTCTGAAATGTGAGCAGCATGGAGAGTAGGGGCTTCTGAACGTGTCAATGCCATTTTAATGTTGTTTTTTGAATGGTTTCTCCAAACCACAGACAAAGTTTGATTGTAGTGCTAAAGGTTATTTGTTTCATTTGGAAAGGATCCAAAACCTGTTTTCTAAATGGCTGTTTTGTTCTGCACAACACATTCCCCAATATTCTAGCTTGAATTGAACTTAAATTCAAATTAATGCCATCATATTTACTTTCCAAATGGAAAATATTTTCAGATGTAGCAGATTATGGTTGAGTCATGCATCTCAATACTTCCCAATAGTTGGATATATCAGCATGTAGACCATGACATATTTCTTGTGGATGACTGCATGCAACTATTAAAGAAACATACTCCAAAAGTTTATAACTTGATCATGATTTAATAGTGGTGTTGTGAGGAGTGGCAATTAGGCTAAAAGTGAATTATAGAGAGGTGGGGGAGTATAGTAGATTTTTTCCTATCCTCTGGAATATGTATATTTTTTATCATACTTTTTTTTAATGAAGTAGAGATGCTTTGCTTAGCATGAAAGTTTGCCAACATTGCTCTCACTTATAAATAGGGAGAGGGACTGCAATTTGGCAACCATCAGGCTTTTTGTGACCCACTTCTTATGCTTTGTATAACTAATTAAACAGCTGGCAAATAAATGTATCTGTCCTATCTACTGTGCCTTATAATGTAATACATTCTGTTATTCTTGGCTTTATCCAAACCAAATTGTATCCTGAGCTACCAGCAATAATTGTGTTACTGCTGTATTCAGACTAGTTTGAAAAACAGGATTTCCTGTCTCAGCTCTGCCACTGTCCCTGGACAAGTGATTTTACCTCTTCACTCATCTTCAGCCTTTGTCTCTCTTAGCACAAGAGCTGTATCTTACTGTGCTCTTAAACCTGGGATGTATTTTGGCATACATGATAAAGCAGGACATTGTCTGGGAAAAGGATAATCAGCTGATTTGAATTAAAATATTATAATAAATCCCCCCACCTTGTTACAGGCATGAGTGGTATAAGGGCTGGATCAAGTATTTGAAGTGGGAAAAGTTGGACCATTTTGGGTTTGTCCAGGGTTGTGGTTTTTATTTTTTTTCTTTTTGTCTGGTTTTTTTCCCCTCCTTTTTTTAGTAATTTTTCTTTGATTCATAGTAACTCTCTTTGGCCCATCACCCTACTCCAGCTAAAGATTTTCAGCTCCTCACAGCTCGTTTTTAGGAGTCCTTCCTTTTCCAAATGAACCAGAATGAGCCTGCTCAGCTGGAGGGCTGGGGCACGGTCCAAGTGAGCTAATCTGCCATCTGCCCCTTCCCTGGTGAGGATTCTGACTCCAGAATTCCTGGCAGAGCCCACCTGAGGCTCCCACCACTCTCCTCTTGCACAGATGTATCTTTTCACTAAATGTGGCTTTGGTTTTACTTGTTTATCATTTATTTTAGTTCTATTAATTTCTTGATCACTGGAATATCTGACATGGCCAAAACATCTTGTGTTCTTCCATCCAATGTTATCAGTTGTTACCAAGTCAGCTATTTAAAGAAATGTTTACATGTCTTTAAATAGCTGATTAAGCAAATTAATGGGTGAATTTTATGGGTGAAATGATAAAATAGTGACAGCATATTTTGAGAACATTAACACTGTTTTAGAAAATAATTCCAATTGCAGTCTGCACTGGGAATGCAGATCGTTCCTGAGGTATTACAGTCAGTTGCAATAAATTATTACAGTAAATATTATGTGTTCTTTACAGCCATTTAATATAATCTCAGCATGTGTAAATGCATGTTCTAGCTCTATAAAACCACTGTTTTTCAGCTCACATCTTCATGTCTAAAATAACAAACCATTCCCAATTAAATGTAAAAGAATGGGTGAAGAATTCAGCTTCTTTTTCTTTGGTAAGTAATTTATTACATGGGTAACCCAAATTAGTTTACTGTTGGATTAATACAAATATAAGCAATACACCAAGAAGGGAAAAATTTTCGTAATTACTATCATGGCAAAGTAAATTATGTGAAATTGCAGTCAACAAACAGGCTATTGTTCACACACTGTGCCCTTGAAAATAAATGCCAGATATCTCTGAAACATATGAACAAATCTGAAAGCTGATATGGAGCTGATCCAAGGGGCACTGAAGCAAAGGGAAAGGTTCCCACTGCCCCAGTGAGCTCTGGCTGAGGGCCAGTGAAAGTCACATTCAAGTGACCAAGGAGCCAAGCTGCCAAAGTGCAATTGGAAATTTTTCTTGTCCCTTGCTGGGCTCCACGGGAGGAGTGTCAGCTGTCTGGATTCTTGCAAGAGAAACACAGGTTTGGGGTGTCCATCTACTCCTGTAGAGGCTATTTATAGGTGCTGAGCAGTCACAGGCTGGTTGAGGTGGGAAGGGACCATGGTGTGTCACCTGGTGTCACCTCCCTGCTCCAGCAGGGTTGTCCCAGAGCACAGGAGTGTGTCCAGACTGTGACATCTTGGATATCTCCAGTGAAGGAGACTCCACACACTCTCTGGGCAATCTGTTCCAATGCTAGTTCACTGTACAGTAAATAAATTCTTATATTCAGGTGGAATTTCCTGTGCATCGTTTTCTTCCTGTTGCCTCTTCTGTTTCTTGGCACTACCTTTTTCTGAGGCTTTTTTTTTTTTTTTTCCAGTACCATAAAGCATGTCTGCCATGGTGTTAAAGCTTGGATGTGTTGAAAATTTAGTTTTCTTTCTCTGTGTCACTACTCTGTCTCCTCAACTGTGTCCTGTGACCATGATAATACCTGCAGGTGCTCACTGTTAATAGGCCACAAACACACACACCTTGCTGATGGAAATTCCACCTAGTTGGTGCCTAATCAGCTCCGTTTTGGAAGTCAGGGAAAAGATTTCCCATTTCATTGCAAGCTGCACTTCTTACTTGACCATCTCTCAGGTTTGGTCACTCTGTTTTACTGATAGCCTGTTTTGAAAAATACACTTTCTTGATATTAAAAATTGAAGCAGCTCTAATTCTCTCCTTGTTAACAACAAAATCTTTTGTCTTATCTCAAAGGGTTCCATTTTCTCTTTTTGTTTTCTCACATCTGGGTGAAGAGAGATGAGAGTGCATTTGTTTGTGTATTTTAGCAAAGCTGGAAACTCTCAGCTGTTCCTGGAATTGACACAACTGTAACTTAAGGACTTGCAGCACAAGAATATTGACAGCCTCATTTGTTAAAAATAACTATATAATATATAATTATATATAATATATAATATAGTATATAATGCATATTATATAATATATATTATATATTATATATAGTATATATATTATAAAGAATATATATTTAATATGTATATATGCATACACATATTTTTATATATTTATTAAAATATTTTCTATAAATATATTTCTATATTTATTTATATATACCTTTTATATCTATTAATTTATTTATATCCTTTTTAGTATTTTTTAAACGTGTGTGTAAAGGTATTTTTGAATTCTTTCTTATTAAATATTGAAGGGGCAGCATGGGGCACTCATACCCTATACATATGTAAATATATATATTTATACCTATATATATATTTACATGTTTGTAAAGGTATTTTTCATTCTTATCTATTAAATATTGAAGGGTGAAAGCAAGAGCATTGTGCATTCATACCCAATATATTTTTGAAAATATATTTATACACTTTTATATGTATGTATTTACATGCTTGTAAAGGTATTTTTGAATTCTTTCCTATTAAATATTGAAGGGGGACATCGAGAGCATTCTGCATTCATAACCTATTTTTTTTATATTTATACACTTTTATATGTATGTATTTACATGGTTTTAAAGGTATTTTTTAGTTCTTTCCTATTAAATATTGAAGGTGGACATCAAGAGCATTCTGCATTCATACCCTATATATATATTTACATTTACATTTATCCTTATTCCCTTTTTAATCCCTGTATTTCCATGCCTGTGAAGGTATTTTTTCATTCTCAGCTCTCCAGCATCCCCCATTCACATCCTGCTCCCATTCTGCTGCTCCAGCACGGAAAAGCCTCGTTGGAATAACACTGCTCGACTAAAGAGAATGAATTTTATAGGTCATGCTCCACAAAGACACGTAAACAAACACCCACAGCCAGTGCAGACACAGGATCCCTCCCAAATCCCCCAAATTTGGGGGTGAGCAGCAGCCAAATCCTATTTTTTCTCCATCCCTGCGTTGCTCTCTATTAATATCTGACTTTTCTTGGGTGACTTTTGGCTATTTCTGAGCAAACCTTGTTGCCATGGAGACAATAAGCCGGTCAGCACATCTGCTGGAGAACAGGCCATGGCTTTGGAATTGCACAATTCCCACTTTTCCCCATCCTGGGAACAGATCCCCTTCACTCCTGCCTTTCTGACCCTTCCAGGAGCTGCTGGGGCCAGGGATGGGGTCTCAATTCCATGGGAACTGCACCATGGTGGACACCTCAGCGTGGACATCACCCCTGCACCTGCTCTGAGGTCGTGGAGGCTCCAAACCCAGCCCAAAAAAAAAAAAATAAAATAAACAGTTGGGGGATTTTTCCTTGGAAAAAATCGCAGCCGCGATGGGGATTTGCTTGCAAACACAAAATCACTTCCTAGCAGAGCACCAAGTGAGAACTTAATTGGGGATTCAATTAGAACATTAAGAAACATTCAATTAAGCCTCCTCCTGGTGCCACAGAGATTCCCAGCCACGCTTGCAGCTTTCCAGAGGAAAAATGGGAATGTGCTGAAGGCCCTGGTGATGACAGAAGTGAGGAGAGGAGCCAATTTTCTTACTCCTCGTTTTATAGGGAAAAGAAAAAGGAAATGAAATGGATTTTATTTTTTACTGCTGTTTCAACCTTGTGAAGGTTCGTGGAGTCACAGAATATCCTGAGTGGGAAGGGATCCACAGGATCTTAGATCTGGATCCTGGCCCTGCACAGACAGCCCAAAATCCCAGCCTGGGCATCCCTGGGAGTGGTGTCCAAGCTCTCCTGGAGCTCTTGGGAATGTTCCCATTCCCTGGGGGGCCTGGGCAGTGCCAGCACCCTCTGTGGAAAGAGCCTTGCCCTGATCCCCAGCCTGAGCCTGTCCTGGCTCAGCTCCATGAAGGACACGCTCCAGGTCCATCAATTTCCTTCCAGAAAGTTCTGGGAAAGGTGCATCCCATGGCTCTGACCTTCTCCACATGGCAGCATCCTGGAGGAACTGATGCAGAGATGGCCTCTGGATGTCCTGGAACCCTTGGGCTCACCTGGAGCTGCCCAGGTGAGCACCTCCCCCACTGGAAGCTGTAGGGGAACAGCCTTGACTCCACAGCCCCCATTTTCCCAGATTTTCTCAGCAAGGTCGCTGCAGTTGTTCCAAAAACCCAGCTCTGCCCCTCGGTGGGATGGTTTCTCCCCAGCTGCCAGGGGCAATTCCATGGAAGGGAATTCCTGCCATGGACTGTCCCAGTGCAGCAGGGATGGCCCTATCTTTGCCCTGCAGAGAGCAAACCATCCTCAAAAATCACCTGGAATTAACCTCAGGCCATGGCAAACCCACAGGATGAAGGTTCCAGCCAGGCTGGACACTGCAGCAGCCTCGGGGAGTGGGAGGTGTCCCTGCCCATGGCAGGGAGTTGGAGTGGGCTGGGATTTAAGTCCTCTGCAACCCAAAGCATTCCAGCATTCCATGCTCCTGTGACATCAGCAGGAAACCCTGCTTTCCCCCAGAGCTGCCAGGTCCTTTTGCAAAGCTTTTGTAAACTCTGGGCTGCTGAATGCAGGAGAAAACCTCAAACCTGAAACCCTGGGAACATTCATCTCACTTCAAGCCTTAACTCCCCTCCTTGGTTCAACCTAAATATTTGGATTTACAAAGCCAAATCTTGACTTGTACAAACTAAATCCACTGTTCCTTCATCCGGTGGCACAAGCTGAGAGCTGCCAGTGCTGGCTGAGCTGAGCACCCTGATTTCAGCAGGGATGAGGCACAACCACGCCAGGGCTGCTGCTCTGGGGAGAGAGGGCTCAGCCTTTTATTCACCTGTCAAATGCTTAAACAGCTCCTGAGTGCTGCACAGAGGAAAATAAGAGCCCAGCCTAAGGAATAATCACATTCCATGACAGTAAGCTGTATTTTAGAAATTAATGACTCATGGCAGGATTGAGCTCATCCTGCTAAATTACTGAACCTCTGCTCTGCTCCTCTGCAGAGAGGTTTTTTTATCCATTTAATCAGCGCTGGATTTTGAGGAATGCCTGGATCACTGCAGGTTCCCACTGGAATGGACCCTGCTCCCAGCAGAGACCACAGTGCCCAGGTGGTGCTCTGAGGAAAAGGATTTTGAGACAAAAAAATGCAGAGTTCTGGGAAGAATTCGGATGCACCTTGAAAAGTTCATCAAGAAATGGTTCCTGACGAGCAGAGCCCAAGGGAAACAAGGCCACAAATTTTTAATTTTTAAAGACAATAAATTCCTTTGTCACAATGTTCTCAACCTTTAAAGCGTTGTTACAGCCTGAGAGCTGCTCTGATAACAGAAAATGCTGCATTTCTCTTCCCCTCAATATTGCACAGGAAAATTCTATTTAAAAAGGGGTGCCAGAGATGCAGCACCAGGTGTAACTAAGTCTCAAAAGAAAATTTGCTTTAACCTCAACTATCTCTAAAGAAGCAGCAAAAAAAAAAACTTCCAGAAATAAACTGCACATCTAAATATAGTTTTGTGTGAAGTTAAATGTCCTTGGACTGTTCAGGGACACTCAGTGGCTTCACTTGGAGTCTCTGGCACAAGCTGGGAAGGATTTCCACTGATTCCTATGAATGTTTCAAGGAGATTTCATTACAAGGCCTTGTTGGTACCAAAACAATCCTCTGAAATCATCGAGTCCAACTGTCCCCAGCACTGCCAAGGCCACCACTGACCCCTGTCCCCAAGTGCCACATCCACAGGGCTTTAAATCCCTCCAGGGATGGGCACTCCAGTGCCATGGGCAGCTGTGCCAGGGTTGGGTGACTCTTTCCATGAAGGAATTGTCCCAAAATCCAGCCTGAGCCTGCCCTGCCCAGCCTGGGGCCGTTCCCTCTGCTCCTGGCCCTGTGCCCTGGGAGCAGATCCCAAATCCC